>JAKLLW010001730.1:0-12195 GCA_022814695.1 Neocatenulostroma microsporum
GACGAATGGGCTCGCGAGCGATATAGCAGCAGCTCGCACCGGTGTAGACACGGCAGTATCCAAGCTATGAGCTGTACGGGCTGGGAAGCAGTCGCTATCTCCGAATGCTCATCCCAGCCTTGATGTCACCGGCGCTACACCAATCAAGACCACACAGACTTCCGAATGCGAGGTATTCCATCGCAGCACTTGTCGTCCAGTTCATATTGAAGGTGTTTACCTTTGATCTCGGTGACCAGTATGCGCGCCAAAGCTTCGGCATCGGCATGATTTTCCGATGTACAATGCACTTCGTCCGAGAGCGCAGTAGATGCACTCTGCAAGGAGAATCACACACAGTAACCTGATCATAAGCATCAAAGCTATACATCTTGAATCTCACTAAGCTCGCTATCGCTGTAGCGTAGTGCAGTAAGCACTGAATTAGAAGCATTCGAGAACCATTTTTGAAGACTGAACCGATCTGAGAAACTGAGTTCTGCTTCCAACTCGCTCCACGAACCTGTTTGTACCGCATACATCATGCCGGGTGTATTGAAGTCATTAACTATCACTCCACTCAAGGAGACGATCGGAGCCGAAGTCAAGGGCCTCGACTTCTCACGCCCGATTTCAGAAGATGTCTCGGAGGAGCTGAAGACAGCTTTGCACGAACATGGCGTTCTCGTGGCTCGCGCCACCGATGTGGACGATCATTCTATGATAGCTCTTGGTCGCAAATGGGGACCTTTGGACAATGTCACGGCCCACAGGAAAGCAGGTCGACAGATGAGACTCGACATCGATGAGATCTTTGATGTTAGCAACATCAATCCAGACAATGAGCTCATTACAGACGTTGACCCTATGAGAACGTCGTCGAAGAATGGCAATGCTCTATGGTGAGGAAATGGTCTTTTACATTCACATGACACATAAGCTGATCAGAGGCCTGCAGGCACGCCGATGGAGCATACAACCCAAGGCGATCCGGCATATCAATCATCAGAGCGGTCGAGCTTCCTCCCAAGGGCACAGGTGGCGAGACGGAATTTCTCGACTCACGCACCGCCTACGAAGATCTGCCAGATTCGAAGAAAGCAGAAATCAAGGACTACGTAGGCATGAACACACTGTACTGGAACCGCAAGCTCTCCAACCCGGAGGGTACGGTGGCATATGATATGTTCAAGGACATCGATTGCACTCAAGTCCCGTTGGCGAAGCACAGGATCTCTCAAATCCACGGGCCAACAGGGAGAGGGAATTTGTACGTCGGGTCCTACAACCACCATATCGAAGGACTACCCGTTGAAGAAGGGAGAAAGATCACTGATGAGCTATTGGCGCATGTGACGCAAGACAAGTACAAACTTACGGTGCACTGGGAGCAGCCAGGCGACATGGCATTTTGGGAGTAAGCATATTGAGCGGAAGCATACTTGCAGACCGTCTGATCCGCTCGCTAACACTCATCCCTTCTAGCAACACAGCAGTCCTCCACCGAGCGACTCAAGGCACATACGGACTTAAGCATAGGCGAGACATGCGGAGGATCTCAACCTTCGACGACAGTGTGTGGGCGTGGGGCGAGAACGACCCGAAGGCTAGCGCACAGGTGGGGTTGAAGTAGTGCAAGGAGGAGACGGACGCCGGAGGGCTTGGTAGAGTGTCTATGACCGATCAACCTTCTCCGTCAGCATACCGTACCTCGTACGTCTCCTCGCAAGGTTTGTGGCCTTCAAGATAGACTCTCAAACCCCGCATTTGGCCTCGTGGTGGATGGGGTGGTGGCTTCCCACGCGTCTCCGGCTATGTTCAGCCGGCTGCGCAGCCTCGCGCCAAAATGAGGGATACAAGGTATCTCTCGCAAGGAAGACTGTTCTAGATTCCGCACGTGGCCTACACAACGTGCTCCAGACTGCCGATAATCTCACGAAGCTTTATGGCGAACCCCATGGGGTCGCAAATGTAGCTTCGTACCTTGTGTGATTATAGCCATCAATGGGAGCTTCGCTTACGGGACCCTATGGGACCACGACCAAGAGACCCAAGATCTTGTGCTTGCAGCTGCATATAGCAGCGCACTCACCCTGACGCTGGCCTGGGATCGTCTCTCCCACAGGCTGCACCTTCATCTTATTGTCAGTCTTCAAATTTGTCGATTGCCCATAATGGCCGGCCACCATGACGAGAAGCCCAATGTATCCTCAACCAGGCCCGACTCCTCCATTGATCATCTTGACGAGGATGGCACGACCGCAGGCCATGTCCACGCCGAAGTCGACGTCTTGCAAGTCACGACCAAGCGGCCTTACAAAGAGGTCAACTTCATCGGTACCTAGTAAGCACCCCTCCTCTCATCCAGTATCACCCCCGAAGGTTCTGGCATCTGTTAACTCCGCCTCCAGTATCGCAGCATGTCTCGGTGCCCTTGCGGCCTTCGGCTCCTTCGTGATGCCCGCCACCTCTCTAACTCTCATCAATGCTGATATCGGTCCTTCCCCCAACATCTACTGGGTCGCATACGCCTGGACGCTCTGCCTCGCCATAGGCTTCACTCTCGTAGGCCGTCTCACCGACGTCTTCGGCCGCCGCTGGTTCTTCATAATCGCCTCTCTCATGGCAACGATCGGCTGCATAGTCTCCGGCACAGCCTCCCACATCAACGCCATAATCGGCGGCAACGTCCTCACTGGTCTGGCCGCCGCCGCGCAGATATCCTTCAACTACACGATCGCAGAACTAGCGCCCATCAAAGACCGTTTCTACGTCCTCGCCATAATCTACCTCTGCACCGTCCCCTTCTCGTCCTTCGGCCCCGTAATCTCCCGCCTCTTGATCGTCCATACCAGCCAAGGCTGGCGCTGGGACTACTACATGTGCGTTATTATCAACGGCGTCTCGACGCTACTCTACCTCTTCTTCTACCACCCGCCGAACTTCAGCGAGCTCCACAAACAGCGCTCCAAAATGCAAGAATTGAAGGACGTCGACTACATCGGCATCATCCTCTACATCGGTGGCTTGCTGCTCTTCCTGATGGGCTTGTCCTGGGGCGGCACCCTATACCCCTGGGATTCCGCGCATGTAATCGCCACTCTCGTCGTGGGCCTTTTGACTACCATCGCCTTCGTCGTATGGGAAATCTACGCCCCGCTCAAGCGACCCCTGGTGCCTATGCATCTGTTCAAAAACCCAGGCTACAGCGTCTTAACGATAATCAGTGGGGTGGGCGGGATGCTCTACTACTCCCTCAACGTCCTCTACCCAGAAATGGTCACCGCCCTCTTCACCACCGATATCGTGGAAGCCGGCCTCCTTTCTTGCGTCATCGGCGGCGGCGTAGCAGGCGGGCAGTTCACGTCTGCCTTATGGGCCAAGCCGGGAGGCATGTTCCGGTGGAAACTGTTCTTCTCGGTGGTGGCTTGTACGGCTTTCACCGCTGCGTTGGCGGGCGTGAATGATCGGGGAACATCTTCCGCCGTGGCCTTCCTGGCTTCGTACTTCATCGGCGCTCTGGAGTCGCTCGTGGGGTCCGCTATCAGTATCGTCCTTACGGATCAGACGGAGATTGGCGTGGCGGTGGGCGTCTACGGCTCTATCCGATCAGCGCTCGGAGTCTTAGCCAGTACGTCCCCATTTCCCTTCCCTCGCATATCCCTTCTTCTCCGAAGCTGTGTTAGAGCTACCCAACTAATTCCCTCACCAGCCACAATCTTCACCACAATCCTCACCAGCCGCGTAACCCACAACACGACCCACGACGTCGTCCCCGCGCTCGTCAACGCCGGCCTGCCCGCAACCTCCATGGAACCCTTCCTCGCCGCTCTAGCCGCCGGCCAACTGACCGTCGCTGAAAAACTACCAGGCGTCACGCCTCAGATCCTAGGCGTAGCCGCAGCGGCAATCCGTGAAGCGTACAAGAACGGCTTCAAGATCGTCTGGCTTGTAACATTAGCCTTCGGCGGAGTCTCGTGTATCTGCGCCTTCTGGTCGCCGGAGATTGAGAAGTTGTATACGAATGAGATTACGAGGCGGTTGCATGGGGGACATCATACCAGGGGCGATGCGGTGGTGATGGATGAGAAAGCTAGCATTGAGCATAGAGAGGAAGTGTAGTATTCTGAGCCCTGTTAGCGAAACCTTGATGATTCACTGTCATCTGAACAAAATTCAGATCACACCGTTACGACCTGGCAAATTCGACACATAGCCTTCCCTTCTGCCCGGTGACAATGTTTGCGATGGTCTGTACAGTGTTGAGCAGCCACAGCCGTGCGCCGACACCCAGTACACCAGCTCCCCTATCCAGCTGCACTCCATCAGATAAGCGCTCCCTAGGTGGCAGAAACAGTGTCCCAGGAAAGGTCGCTCGCTAATAGGAGAGATAGGAAGCCGTAGTGTTACGCATTGCACTCCAGCAGCAGTGCTTGTGCTGGCTCTATGCAGAGATGTTGTCACCTCATCCGATATTCGTACGCCATGTCATGAGCGTCGGTAGCCGGAGTTCAGCCTACTTGGGGCGTGGGATCAAGTTTGTTGGTGCCCAGACTGAACCACGGCCGTCAAAGTACGCCAATCCAGATCACGATAGGCCCTCCACCACCACTGGCAGCACCACGCCAACAGGATCGCAATGCGGCCAAATAGCGAGGTTCTTTCGCCAGCATTTGCTATGTCGCTAGTGAGCGTCTCCAACGTGATCGCCTCTGCTAAGTATCGGTCGGGAATCCTCTCGCGAGCCAGGAACCCATACGTCAGTCTACTGTCGAGAAATCCACCGGGGAGCCGTCCATGTACAGCTTGGCGCCGTCAGCAAACATTAACGTGCAGCATACTCGGCAGATAATCGTTGACACCTCTTCCGGTTTGTGGCTCACTCCAATTTCGGGTATGGAGTCAGTATAGCGCCTTAGTACGCCGGAGATACAGAAGGGTGATAGATCGAGGTGTTGTTCGCCCCACCCCATAGCCAGCCCCCACCCAATCCCCTTGCATGGGGGGCATGATACCGGTACCGATGTGGTAATGTACGAGAAAGCTAGCATCGAACATAGAGAGGAAGTCTAATCTTACCGCTGCTTTCTGGATCTTACTTTTATCTGCGAACTGGGCTGTATGCCAACCCGACACAAAGCTTTTCGTTGTATTGCTCATACCCGGCGTCCAGCCCATGATCCACCATTTAGATCAAACTCATGCGTTGCTCTCACGCCTCCCTTTCTCGCTCTTTCGAAGATGCCATCGAGGAGCCACCATGACGAGCCTGGTAGCCCTGGTAGCGACACTGTCCCTGCCCACCGGTGCGACAGCCGTTTGTCACTTGCTGACATTCATGATGGGAAGAAAGACTGGATGATGTACGAGTGGTATCGTAGGAGATAATGGCATGTCTGCCGAAGTTCTTTGTTTCGGATACCGGCAAGCTGACATAAGCATCGACGCCACATTCCGCGTTCGCATGTGAAACACCGCTGCAATCATGAGGCAACCCTCACGTTGACATTGAGTACGCCTCTTCGGCGGCCACCACCACCATTACCTGTAAGCTCGTGTGCTGAGTGATATTACTCATGCTTCGACACATCAATCGCTTGCCGCTCTCAAGAACCTCCTAAAGCAACAATGGCTGCACGCGGCCAAGAGCCCTTGCTCGCGCAACGACCACCATCAGAGGGCTCGGATGAAGATCGCATAGAAGAGGAGGATGCACTGCTCACAGGTCAAAGCACTGGCAAAAGCACTACATCATACGTCAAGAATAAATGGCGGGAGATCGCTCTCTTTGTCTGGGCGCTACTGGCAACTGCGGCTGTGGTGATACTGGCGGTGGTGTATCAGCATCAGCAAGGCACAGGAGGCAAAAGCGATGGTAGCGCGAGACCAAAGGGGAAGCACAATGCCATCTTCATGGTGTCGGACGGAATGGGGCCGACTAGTCTGGCATTGACGAGAAGTTGGAGGCAGTATACCGAGCAATTGCCCTACGATGAGACGCTGGTACTGGATGAGCACCTTATCGGCCAGAGCAGAACCAGAAGTTCGAGTTCACTGGTGACGGACTCGGCAGCAGGAGCGACGGCCTTTTCCTGCGGCATGAAGAGCTACAACGGCGCCATCTCCGTCCTGCCCGACCACAGCCCGTGTGGGAGCGTGATGGAAGCAGCGAAGCGCGTGGGCTATACCACAGGCTTGGTAGTCACGACTCGCATCACAGACGCCACTCCCGCAGTCTTTGCCAGTCACGTCCGAAGGCGAGAGATGGAAGACTCCATCGCCCTCCAAATGATCGGTGAAACGCACCCCTTAGGCCGCATGGTCGACCTCATGCTCGGAGGCGGCCGCTGTCATTTCCTCCCCAACAGCACTTCATCCAGCTGCCGCGCAGACGAAGTGGACGTTCGCAAGCTAGCAGAAGGTAAGCATGACTGGAACTACATCTCAACCCGCGAGGACTTCGACAATCTTGGCACAGATGTCAAGCTGCCACTCCTCGGCCTCTTTGCAGACGAAGATATCCCCTACGAGATCGACCGCCAGTACGAAACCGAGACCTACCCTTCCCTTCCCGAAATGGCCAAAACAGCCCTCGAAGCCCTCAGCGCAGCAACAAAAGACACTGATCAAGGCTTCTTCGTCATGATCGAGGGCTCCCGAATCGATCACGCGGGCCACGCCAACGACCCGGCAGCTCAGGTCCACGAAGTCCTCGCTTACGATAAAACCATCGCCGCCGTCCTGGACTTCATCAAAGACTCCGATACTCCCACCCTGATGGTCAGTACCTCTGACCACGAAACCGGCGGACTGGCTACTGCTCGCCAACTCCACCAAACATACCCTGAGTACCTGTGGTATCCTGGTGTTCTGGCCAATGCCTCACACTCCGCCTCTTACACTTCGCACCAGTATCAGAAACACTTGGCCGGGCTCCCCAAACATTCGCCACCAGGAATTAGCAGTGAAGACACAAAAGCCTACCTCACTTCACTCCTCTCCCGCTCCCTTGGGATCGACGACCCCGCTCTAGAGGAACTGGACGCCCTGGTACAACACCCAATAACAGCTTCGTACCGCTTCGCGGACATGATCTCCCGCCGTGCCCAAACCGGCTGGTCCACGCACGGCCATTCAGGCGCGGATGTAAATATTTACAGCTCCGACCCACATGCCGCAGCGAGACTGGTTGGTAACCATGAGAACACCGAAGTAGGCGAGTTTCTGCGCTGGTACCTTGGTGTGGAAGATGAAGTCGAGGCTGTGACGGAGGAGCTAAGGAAGCACGCAAAAGTCGCCGGAAACTCTTGGCTGGGAACGACGCCTGGTGAGGAGGAGAGGCTTGATGGGCAGGACCATATGGACCATTACATTGGGGACCATAAGCGGGAGCTTGGGGGCTGCGATTACTGTGGGAGCAAGCATTAATCTCACCCCGGATGTGCGAACAGATCCGATTCCGGAATTTCCGGGCGGCCTGGGCGATGGCGTAAGGATGGTGTATTGGTACGATGATCGAAGGGAGTGGGAGTGGGAGTGGGAGTGTTCGGGTAGGTTCCGCGCGTTCAAGCGGTGGGCGTTCAGCATATCGATACCCTTTTGTATACATCATACGTTCTTTGCAGCCTCTGGTTTTTCTTGGTACGGTGCCACTGGTCGTGCTGCCACCGGGATGGCGCACAAGTCTGGCGTGCGAGTCGTCTAAGGCCCCTAGCGAGTTGGGTAGCCACTGTCGTCTTCACTTGACCGATGGCTCAGCAGACCCTCCGACTCCGGAGCAGACTCTGACCTGTATAGGAATGGTGCGAGTCTCCGCAGCTCAAACCACTCTAGCCTGGAGTAATACCTGGACGAATATTTGGAGGGAAATCCGAAAGGACGGTCGAAGCGGTGGTAGAAACCCGGCGAGGGACCAACTTCAGGCTGCAGAGGAAGCTCCGGCACCTCTCCGTCACCACCAGATTGATGCACACGCCTCAATTCGTTCTTGGTACGCTTTCTGGAGGCCCTCGCTCTGTAAGCATGATTTGCTTGCAAAAATGCACGAAACAGATACAACATGGTCATAGTTAGTCAACTCATTTCCTGGTTCTGGTTCCCATTCTAGACTCACAGGAGTAGCATGTTCAGTACAATGCCCTGTCGCCGAATAGCCCACCACTCCTGCGTTGCGTACTCCGACACGTGCATCTTCCTATATTCTCCATCATGCCACTCATGATCTCCGTAAAAGCCAGGTGCTTCTCTCTCCACATCCAACTCCTTTGTAACTATACCTTAGGGTTCTACCAGCGGATAGGCTGCGCCCAGGACCATCAGCACCCGACCTTCTCCGAAAACGCCGAAGAGGTAGACATTGTTCTTCTGTGAGCAGGCTGGACATTTGATCTCAGATGTTAGGATCAGCGGACACAGGAAGGTAGGAGAAGCATGTGAACAACTTCGACCCGGAGCGGCGGAAATGTGGGCCTACCAAGAATGGTGAAGATAAAGCTCTAAGTTGCGAGCCTTCTTAGCGACTGCCGACCAATACTAAAGCAGGTGATATGTATCGCCATACGAAGATGTGAGATGTCGAGAACCTATTACGACTCTGTCGCGTAACGGCTACTTCGGGCCTGGGAAGTGGAGGCATTGGGCCAGGAGGGCCCTACATGAGAGCGCATTACAGGTACCTTTTGTGCGGAGATTCGGAGGTCCGGTCATCACGGTCACGTTCTATGCCTGTACCGAGAAGTCATGGTCATTGTGTTGCGAGGCAAAAGGAGTTGATTCGTAATACGCCCAGCTATAGTTAGGCCTCCTTCACCTCATCACTCCCGAACGTAGCTTCGGCGAAAGCCTCCATCCTACGCCTGGAGAATCCATGCGAGCTTTGCAAAGTCCCACCTTTCGCCTTACTGTCGTCCTTCGCGCTCAGGAAAGAGCTAATCACCTTCTCGATGACAGCTGTCCGCCATTTCTGAACTCGCGTGTACTTCGGATGCCTCGAACCCCAACCGGTGAGTAGTCCCCTAAATACCGCCTCACGCTGTTTACCATGTTCCGTCAGCCGGTAGTCGTATGGGCTGTTCAGGACCGAGAACATGTGTGCTTGCTTGCGAGCATTGGCAGCAAAGAGGAGATGGCGAAGAGAATGGGTGCTGTATGCGCCGACTTCCGTGCTGTGGAGCGGAAGCAAAGCGTTGATCATCACTTCCCTGTCGAACACCATTCTGGTCGCCAAAGACCTCATCGTGCGATTTCCACTACGTCCCAGCTGCGAGGTATGGCAGCCTTGAGGTAAAATCGTAAGCGGAAAGTAGACCAGCAAGCTGACTGCGATACCTGGTAAAAGTCAGCTATGAGATGTGCAAGATGTGTCCAGCGTCGTCAGAGTCCGGCACATAATCCAAGGGTTTAACTCTATGCTTCTGCCACGCCGCGTTGTGGCGTGCTCGCACCCTTGACAACCGCATGAAGTGCTGCCTGGCGATTGCACTGGACCACTCGCAGGTTTTACAGTGAGGTATTCGGCATCCGACATGAGACATCGCACATATCGATATTGTACTACACCATTCCGCCGCTTTCGAAGGAGTGGCCATCACGTAGCCAGCGTTGCGAGCCTCACATCTTATGTTCTCCATGCAGATGATACGCCAAGATCCGAGGCTCGCCGGTCAAGGATTCGACGAGGAAGTGGTTGCGGCAGAAAGCAACGCTGCTCACTGCTTGTATCGTGGCTTGGCAGTTACCACGTAGGTACACAACGTACCCATAGCGAACCCGGCAGCCCCAGCTCCCAGAGCCACTCGTCTAGCAGGCGTGCGGGCAACTCTTCGGGCCAATGCTACTGACGTACCACCTACAGAAGCGGCCGTGGCCATCGCCACTTTTCTCGATGAAGGCGACGCAGCAGCGTATGCGGCGAGAGACAACGCCGTTACGCCGCCAATGGTGTACATTGTCTGCCGAGTAGTAGGAAGTGTTGCGGGCCGTTTTAGGGATGGCCAATCCGGCATTCGGAAGCCCACCTTGATGTCAAAGAGAGCGTTATCCGGGGAAAATCTGGGAGCCTCATAGTTCGTCTCGGGCGTTATGGCGATGGCTTCTCGTACTCCATCTGGTTCAGCATATCAGTCTCGCCTCACAATGTTCTCGGCCCACAGAGCCAAACTCACTGATCGTCCTATGATAATTGTACGTCCTCCCATCTCTCTTCGCCACGCGCTGCATGAATGCTGCCATCTCATCTGCGAGGTACTTGTGCTCCTTCTTGGGCAACCCTGTGACCTGATGAAATGCCCAGCCTTGTTCTGTGACAATGAAGTAGTCCTCGCTGCGGTGTGGATTCAAGACGATAGTATTGATCTTGTCCTCATAATGGGTTTTGAGAGACTGCACCGCACCATTACTAGCCGAGAGACTCCACGAAGGCGCACTGCCATCTGACCAGAGGGCAACATAGTCTCTGCCTGTGCCTAGACTAACCTGCCACGGCTTCACGCCCTCAGCTGCTCGCTTCTCAATGTCCTCTTCGAGTCTGGTCGGGAGAGCATGGTGTGCGATTTCGGAGCCTCTACGAGCAAACCAGCTTCCTCCGCGGCCAATGGAGAAAGACGCCTTCTTCCTGACTTCGCCGTCCTGGTCCTCGCCTAGGAAGTCATACAGCCTACGATACTGCTTATGATTCTTCACCCATGACTCCGCATCGCTCGTTGCAATCATGGCATAAGGTTCCGAGATCCCGACTGTCTGGAGGTCATCACCCTCGTGCATTACGACCGCGCCGCCTTCGGGCGTTAGGCTTATGGCGATTACTTTGTTCATACCGAAGTCATCAATGCCGTTTGCCAGATACTTCTTGCCCCAGTACCGCCAGCGTCCGAGTTGCGGAGAAATGAAGTAGCCTCCATCAGGGCCGAAGGCGAAGACTATGTCTTGGGTGCGCCATCTATTGTTCGTGGCGGTCTTTATGGGGTTTGCTGGCGTGGTATGTTCGCTGCTCTCGGGGTCGCTACTGGATCCATCCTCGTGGCAGGTATCCGGCTTTGCTTTGGGCGCCATGCTACGAATTGAAGATGTAGACGGAAGTCTCACTGCAAGTCACTTACATGATGGAGCTCCATGATACTTCATGAGATCAGTTGCAAACGTAGCTGTGTGAGCCCTGTATCTCTTGCACGACCTCACCGGTGGCTCAGCTCTGGCGCTAAGTCCTGCATGCACCTCGCAAATCTGACCACAGGTTGTTGCTGCTGAGGCATACCGCGGAATCGCTCGTGGGCCCATCGTTTGCGCCGAAATCTCTAGACATATGGCAGAGTAACCCTCAGAAGTCTGGACGTCGTGGAGAGAATAGCAAGGCATGTCCACCGTACTATCAAACCCTGATCGACAGCCTTTACGGCTCGCGATTCGATACGTTTTCGACCCAACGCTGCCTCGTGCCTCGCCTGGGTTCGTCGTCCTGGTCGTCTTTGACATTTTCTGACTTCAGATCATGGTGCCCGACCACAAGTCTCATGTGCATGTGTCCTTCGGCGCAAGGGGGTTTCCCGCTCCGCTCTCCAGCCCCTCGGCTACGTCATATTCATATGCCAAGCACCACACCGTACTTTTGAGAGGAGTACTGGAACAACGAAGCATAGCGCCACGAGACAACACAACATTCGCTGGCCAAACCGCTGTCACTACGTTCATCACAAGCTCAGCATCTTCACAGAGCATTGCATACCTTATCGGTTCGAGCAGATTCAAACAAGACATCTCTTGCCTTGCGCCTATCTCTCCAAGGCGAACCCTCGTACGTCACTTCTTAATCAGCAGCAGCCCAGGCCTGCCCCAGCACAGCCCAACCCGCCCGACTCCGCCTCGGCAGGTGCGGTGTCACAATCTAACAGATGGGTAAGCTGCAAAACGTTTTCTCTTCTTCCAAACACCGGTTACTGATATCGCGAAACAGCGGAAGCATTTGTCGAGTTAGGAGCAGAAGGATTTAACCACGTCGTGGACAAATACTACGAGCCAGGTTACGACAAATTATTCAACAAGAAGAACCAGAATAAAGAAAATAAGAGGAAAAGCGCCGAAGTCAACCGCCCCAAGGACAAGCAACCAGAGCCGAGCCAAGTTTCAAACCGAAGCGGTCGCAAGTCTAGGAACGAGTTGCCACCGCCCGAGCGCGAGAGAGGTTTCGCCGGCTACGGGCGCGACGACAGCCTCGAACGTCAG
>JAKLLW010001731.1:0-12190 GCA_022814695.1 Neocatenulostroma microsporum
TTTGTCCTCCCCGTGAAACTTCATCAGTCTCAAGCGACACAACTGCTTTGTCTTGTGAGACAAGTCATTCACTCATGGCTGTGTCCCCATGATATGAAAAGGCAGCGTCAGCCTTCCAATTTGCAGCATACCAACGCAGACGCAATACACAAGTCGGGACCAGATCGACCTCATCTTTCGCAAGCAATCAAACAGTCGTCAATCACCATGTCAGGCCTCTGGGATTCGCAGTGGGCGCCAAAGCACCCGAAGCAGCAAGATGTCAACCCAGTCGAGAGCAGCAACAACGGCCTATACGCTTCAAGGTGGGCAACGCCACGTCCCGAGACCACGAGCAGCGCAGTATCAGCCTCAGTAACAGGCCAAGCCGCTCGATCTCGAGCTCCCGTGGACGCAACTGCGTCCCAAACCGGCCTGCAAGCTTCTCGATGGGTGCCTCAGAGCAGGCAGGAAACAGGTCCCGGGACAAGGACGAGGCCGATCGCAGGTCCATCGTCAGGTCCGTCGTCACATTGCACCCAAGTCAAGTCGACCACAGTCCAGAAGCAGCGTTCGAGAAACGGATTGCAAGACTCTATGTGGGCTTCAGCGTCGCAGCCGTCATCCCGAAAGCAGGCCAAAGGGAAAGGTGTCTTCCAAGCGTGGAGTCAGTACGGCCCAGACTCTGAGGACTTCGCCCTGAGCAATGAGGACGCTGCAGCTATCGCGCAATGCCTCGAGGATGACAAGCAGGACTTCGGTATGACCAATGAAGACGCCGAAGCTGTCGCCCAATGCTACAACAGTGACATCGACATGGACAACCAGAGTCCACCCGCCGCCGCACCGCCATCGCCCGAGCCAGTGGACTGTACCGTCTGCCTGGATGAGCTTGGGACCAGAGGCGGTGTAACAGCGTTGCCATGCGGGCACACCTTCTGTAGCGAGTGCATTTCGGATGGGCTTCACGGTGAGGAAATTAGCAGCTGCCCAATTTGCAGGAGCCATGTGGACGATCGCGAGGCGTACTGGGTACAGCCGACTGAGCGCCGTAGACGTCGCCGAGGAGGCCGCGGACGTCGTCGGAATTAGTTCTGCCAGCCCAAGGCCTTGACGTGGAAGAGGATGGTGCGGTGCTCAAGGGACTCTCGGTGCGATGCTGACAGCAAGGGTTCTTGCGGGCCTCAAGATGTGTAGATGTAGAGTAGATCCCAGTGTCCAGCCTCCATAGCATATCATCCTGCACATCAGCTTCCATTACATGAAGGGATCCCAAGCGCCACGCAAAGAAACATGTCTGTCGCAAATCCACCCAAGCTCAGGTCGACATCTCCACGCCAATCTACTCACGCTCTCCCAATTGTAGACCTGTTCGGTCTCTGCATCACTCCAACCAACCGTCAACCACACAACAGCATGCTTGCCATCTACATCAATTGCTGCCGTGACATTCCTCACCTTCACGTGGTCCGTTCTTGACGTGATCTTCGAGTCCATCGGCGCTGGGAAAAAGACATTCGTGCGCACTTCCATCCACCATCTGGAAGTCGTCGCTGAGATAAGTCCGAAGCAAGGCCAGGCTCTCCGGGTCTGGGATGGAATTATGTGCCTCCATTAGGACCCGTGAAAGATGCTCGAGATGAACAGCCGTTTGATCATGAGCAGAAGGCCGGGTAGTCAGCTGGTCACGCACATTGTATAGCAATGTGGTCGTCATCGTCGATAGACCTTCTTGAGCAGCCCAACTGTAGAAAGTGCGTGAGGTAGAGAAGGTTGGAGATAGGATTATGCGACGCACTCAAGAGGCGTTTTAGGTTAAGAGAGAGCTGAGCCGACACTAAAGCGCCCCCCTAATCAGCACACGTGAGCCCGACGTCTTAAAGTTCACGTTCCTTCTTTCCTCGTCTCGATCAATCAATATCTTCGTACTGGGCCCAATCTCGATGCACTTGAACGGCATGATGTGGTGAGAAGGCTCCAATAATGCCGGAGCCCAGCAGACTGGTGAAGCTCGACCATTTGCCCGAACTTGAGGCAGGCACGAAAGTCCGCTTCCTAGGCTGGTACGCATTCTCGTACTGAAACTATACATCCACACTTCCTGACTGGTGTCTTTAGCGTCCATACCTACGACTGCAACACAGCCAATTTCATACTGAGGACCCAGTACCCAGCAACATCCAAGTCCACGCCCACGGCCACAGTCAACATCACGAATCTACTGGAATCGCTCAACCATGAACTGCTCGAGGTTGGGTCATGGGTGAATGTAGTTGGCTATCTTCGATCTACTTCCAGCAAAAACGACGAGAAAGCTACAAAGCGCTCGAAGCGCAAGATGTCTCACTACGTTGAGGCAACCATGATCTGGTCCGCTGGCGCCATTAAGCTAGAAAGCTACGAAGCAGCAATCACAGCTCTGCAAGATCCCGCCGCCCAGCTCAAGGCCCAGGACAATGGGTGAAGACAGTACGAGCAAAACTGGTATGCAGTACGCTATCATTCACTACACGCGGCTGGCAATCGAGATCTGTGCAACGGGTATCTACCGAGCCATCATACTACGCCACTGCAGGAATATGAATGTCAACGCCCACCGATAACGCCGTTTGGAAGCGCCGTAAACCATGGGGTATCCCTCCCTCCTTAACGCCCTAGAAGCTCATAATCCACACCATCAATCAATCCTGCATGCAAGCACGTCTACCTGAACTGTCGCCTAGTCGTCTTCCACAATGACAGGCAGACTATCAAACACAGTCTGGTTGAACTCATAGTGCACGAGAAAGCCTTCCCGCAAAAGCCGCTTGAGCCCATTCAGCCGATGCAACTTCCACCACGTATCGATCATCATCCGCCCGCCACCGTGGATAGCGACTTTGAGCCTGCTGCCGAACTCCCTCCCATCCTCATCGAGAGCGGTGGAGTAACGAGGTCCGCGCGTGGGTTTCTCGACCGTGTTCAGGATATCTGCAAAAGATTGGTGGAGCTGTTTGCGGTCTTTCTTGGAAAGGCGTTTAGAGGACGCCTTGGCGAGGTCCGAGAGAGTGGTGGTGAGTTGGTGTTGCTGGCGGTAGACTGTGTACCGCTTTATCATGCGTGGTCCATGACCGTTCGCTACCTCTTCCTGTTCGTCTTCATCTGCTGGCTCGTCGTCGGATTCGGCTTCCGTATGGCTCTTCTCGAACAAGAGAGCAATGTTGTCGCCGGCTGCTATTTGGACGTCTACGTCTGCGCTCTCGAGCTGGTCGACAAATGTGTCCATCGCTACCTCTGTGCTCTCTTCCATGTCTTCAAGTTGGGTGGCTAGGAAGCCCCATTCTTCGAGCGCGGCTGTCACGACCTCGGCGTTGTCTGCTTCTTCGATGACCGCGCCGTCGGAGGAAGCAATGTCGAGGAAGAAATCCATAACCTCCTCCGTCTCCTCCACAGTCGCGCCGCCGTAGAACGTAGCCACGCTCAACGAGTGGATTGCAGCGATCTTCGCACCCGCATGCTGCGCATCCGTGATACAGCTCTTCACCGGCCCAGCGAGCGCATCATACACCGTCTCGCTCGGCTCTGTAACCAACATCAACGCCAGAGCCTTGAGAGCCAACACAGTCTCCCTCTCCGTCTGCCCACCTTTCACACTCTTCAGCAAAGCCGGCACCAGCTCTTCCATCCTCCCACTGATCTCCTCTTGAGCAAAGTGCCGTGTCAGCAACACGATGAAACCGTTGAGACTCTCCTCTCTCCCTTGAACAGAACTCCTCTTCCTGTCCACAATCTCGTTCATCCTATCCCCAAGCTCACTCTTCCAAACATCAGGTGCTTGTTCCTCATCGTCCGGAGCGATCATCTCGTCGATGCTCGCGCTACCCCACTGACTCCCGTCGCTAAAATCTCCTTCATCATCACTCGCATTCCTGGACGGGACTCTTGAGCCCTGCCGCGAAGGCGCCGCAGAGTTAGTGCGGCTGGTAGAAGGGGTGCCTTGCTTGGATCTCGCTTTGCGCGAGATGGTTTTACCAGACTCGAGTCCTAGCGCTTGCTTTCTCAGATCGTGCATCTTGCGCGAATGTGCGCCTACAGCTGGCGTTCGTAGACCTCTGTATTCTTATCTTCTGTGAGATGGTGGGTTGTGGCTGCCTATATATATCTATATATATTGTCTGGTTTCTTGTGTCACTGTATGGGTGGATGGGATCGATCGATGGTATCTGATAGGTATAGTCGCACTTCCATTAGATCGATGGGCACCTGATATAGTGATCAGATGTGTAGGATAGAGCCGGTGTAAGAGTCACACGGAGGGCATGGTGCGCGAGGACAGCGCGACAACGAAATGGTGGTGCGCCTTGCGCGTGAAGACGTTCCCCGCAATTCCGTTTCGAAGCATGTGACACCGAGGTTGCCCACAGAGAGTCTGCATGTTACTCTCATATCAGAGAGCAACATAGCCCCTGAGCACGAGGGAGGCATGCGATCAAGACACGAGAGGAGACGCCGAAGTGTAAAAATGGCTAAACAATACAACTACCAAATGCTAATAGGAACATCTCACACGCAGTCGACTCCAGTGGTCGCCACTACTCCAAACTCCAACCTTCGCCTCAACCGACAGCGGGCGATGCACCCGTGGATGCCCAACTCTTTTCGCTTGCTCCAGTATGATGTGAAACGCCTTGGTCGTAATAGTTGCAGGATCGAGCACCAGGCCCAAAGATAACAAGCCCAGCCTACCTCCTCGCGAAACAACACAACAACCCGCTCTTGCCCAAGAACCACAAACACCCCAAGAACCTCACGAAACTCAGCGCAGCCGTAGCCCAAAGCAGCGCTCTAAAGAAGTTGGCCGTCCGTGTCGTAGCGCCAGTGCTGAAACCAAACTTGTCAAAGCTCTCACTCGTAATCGCCACCGCCAGCAGCGCATTCGAGAAGATCCACAAAGTGACCAATCGTGTTCGGAAAGACTTGTACGAGTCTTCAAGCGTCTTCTTGGTATCTTCTTTGGGCGCCACGTAGGGTGTGAGAGCGCGCTTGACAGTTTGTTCAAACTGCGAGTCGATGTCTGCTTGTGGGAGATCCACTTCCTCGATAACCGCTCCCTTTCCATCTGCAGCTTTTTGTGTCTGAGCGGATGGCAGGGCGTCGGACTTGTCGGAACCCTTGGTACCCCAGGAGACATCATGCCAGTTGGAAAAGGCGTAGACCATGAGGATGTTGATGTAACTCGTCATCATGAGGAGGTACTGCGGGAACGAAGTGAACATGTGCCAAGGATCCAAGTACAGGAACGACCCGACGAAGTAGAGTCCAAACGTCGCGGCAAGAGCGATAATGATAATACCCGGTCCCGAGCTCGCGAAGAAGGATTGAAAGAACTTGCCCGCGCCGTCGTCGAAGTCGAGGTCCGTGGTACTCTTTGATGTGAAGGCGTGGACAACCAGGTACATGGATAGGATGATGACGTAGAGTTGGATGAGCGCGAAGAGGCAGAAGCTGACGATGTAACTCCATCTGCTGCCCTTAGGTCGATTGCCCAGCGCGAGGATGAATTGTAGGAGTAGGAAAGCCAGGTATAGATATTTGAGCACGGTGTTGAGAACGGGCGTGACTTCGTTGCCGAAGGGGAAGGCGTGCATGTTGTTGCTGCTGCTAGGGGTGCCGACAAGGTCCATGATGACTGTTGTGGTTAGGTAGTAGGATGCTATGACACGCTGTTAGCACGTGCGCTTTTGCTCGAAGTAGTCCGCTGGGTAGCACTTACCAAGGGAGAACCAGGAAAGCGTAACGACACAGATGTTATAAATCAGCTGCACATGAAAGAAGAACATCCTTAGGAGATTGTGGCCAGACCGGTACATCCGCGAGAAATGCATGAGCGAGTAGAGCGTAGCCGCGAAAGATCCGTTCAACCATCTTCTCCTCTGTCCAATGAACTCTGCTGCACCCTCAGGCACATCAGTCTCGCCCTTGGAGGCCTTGACGTAAGTAAGATGCCATTTACTGCCGGCCTTAGCAACCAGCTCGAAACACAGAATACGGTCCTCGGCCAAGAACATGTTCTTCTTGAAGATATTCATGCCCTCGATACCCTTTGGTCCAAGCTGTTTGGAAAGCGTGTGATCGCCGTGGAAGTACTGCTCAAGCGGCCTGCCCATGATGGCGCGGAAACGGTAAGCAGAGAAAGCACCAGGCAGGACAGACACGTAACCGAAAGAGGATTCCAGCGGTTTGTCCAGGATGTTGGAAATCTTGTACTCGAAGTTCTGGATGGCGACTAGTGGGTTGAGCAGATTACGCCAGCCACGGCCAAGCAGAGCGTGGATCTCACCGCAAGCACCGCCTAGGTCTTTGTCGTTGTAGAAAGCTTCCCAAAGCGCCAGGAGGGCTTTGTGACCGGGCCTGGTACCTGCGTCCAGTAGAATGCAGACTTCTGGGTTGAGGATGCGGCCAAAAGCTGTGAAGAGCCATCTGTGCGAGTTGATCTTCTTGCTGTTCTTTTGCTTCAGGCAAAACATCATCTGCACTGGTGGGAGTGTGGAAGGGCCGTCGTCTAGTGGCCGGATGAGCTGCTGGTTGGGAGTCACGGACAGCTGAGTGGTGTATTCGAAGATATGCGCAGTCGTCTCTTTACCGTCGATATCCCTCTTCATGATACCGTCCTGGTAGATACCGACGGTCGCAAGCACGTCAAGCGTGCCCTTGTCGCAAGGGTCAATACCGTCGAACACCAAGCAGACCACGATCTTCTGCCATGCCGGCCCGCCTTTGTTCCAGAACTCCGACTTCTTCAGGTTGACGATGTCGCGTATGTTCTGCATGACGCCGTGTAGTGTACGCGCTGTGAGCGTCTTGTCCTCGTTGTAGTATGTGATGGCAATCAGTAGCTCCGTATGTCTGTTATACATGGCCGGCCGGAGATTGTATCCGTTCTTGAGGGTGAAATCGTTCGGGTCGCAAGTAGCGGCTGTGTATCGCAAGTGTGTGAACTCTTCGCTGCCGCTCTCCAGGTCATTTCTGTACTTTGCTTGCACGGCGTTCTGGATGGCGGATGGCACTGGGTAGTCTGCGCTGAGCACAGCTCCCTGCACAAGCTTAACTTTACGTGTGGCGTTGCGCTTCAAGCCTCCTGAATTTGCTGCTGGACCGCCTGGAACTTGTCTCTGCCGCCATGCCTCTGTGCTGCCAGTCTCGCTCCTCTCGTATGGGCTTGGCACGCGGTCGACCGGCCCATAAGCTGGGTCCTCGAGCGTGGCGCCGGAGTAATCTTGATGATAACCATTGTACGGTGGAGCGCCGTGGTCGCCGACATACGACTCTTCCAAACTGTAGCCCGAAGGCTCGTTGATACCGGGTGTGCCGCCGCGACTCATTGGCTCGTCAAAGGGACCGTTGAAAGGGCCTGTAGGGTTTGCGTGGAGCAGCGAACGTTCTTGCTCATCGTCGTCGCTGTCGTGTGGAGGGGGCGCGTGAAAGGGCTGCTGCGTGTTTGTCAATACGCTGTATTCACTGGGACTGGGCGGACTGGGAGGTCTCCTATTGTCCATTTGCTGCGACTGCTGTTGTCCATGTAGAAAAGGTGCAAGAAGAAGGGGATGATCGTACGTTTCCTTGAGGCAGACCGTGCATGTTGTGCTCTTCGCCGCCATAACCTCCGCCTCCCTGATACGCCATGCCTGCTGTATGTGAAACTGTTGTTTCCCTCGTTTCCTCGGCTGACAATACCCACTCCGTCACCGACGATGCTGGGGCGATGTTCAGCGTGGGTGAAAGCCGCGTGGTCGCCCGGTTGCAACGAATGGTGGGACAAAGAGAAAGATGTTCGGTCAAGGATAGTCGAGAAGGTCAAACAAAGAAGGAGAAGTTGATCTCGTGTGTCGCGAGCTGACTGTAGGAATGTCCAAGGGTCCAGCTGGGTCGCGCACGGTTACTGGCCGTTGACTGGCTGCTAGCTTTGTAAGGTTCTGTTTCAGGTCTCGTGTCGCAAGGATGCGAGAAGAAGGCAATTAAATTTCGTATATAATATAACACTCAGGCGAACGTCAAGAAACAGCAGAAAAGTACTCGAGCAACAATGACCTTTTGTTCCCATCCTACTCAGGCCCATGGTCCCGGTGCTACACGAAAGCGTTTTCTTCGTAAACATGCCATGCATGTTTGCCTACAAATAGAACTCTAGCTTCTTGGGGAAACCGTTAACGGCACGCGTCACCTCCTACACGGTCTGCGCCTGCGCGCCACAGAGGCACCGAGAGCCACCGCTACTACTTGCGGTTGCAAGATTGCTTTTCCACGATCAGATTACTTTCCAAGATCTCCTTGGTTGGTAGTGTCCTGGCCTACGTACTGATCAAAGTCAAAAGGCATGCTAAAGTGTATGTATGTATAAGGTAGGTACGGTAGGCGCCTTTCCTTCGCTAGTCAACCTTACACACGCGGCGAGGAAGTTCCTGTTCGTTGTATCACCATCAAGATCCGTGTCTTGCAGGGCAGCATTTGGACGAGAACGCAATTGGTTGGTTCAAGGAGTCGTGAGCTTTCTACAAATCTGGTGTCACAGAGGCAATACACATTATCTCGAAGTTCACGACACCTCGACTCTCCTCGACACCTGGACCTCGCCGACTTACTTTGAGAACAAGAATATTGTGAACCGGAAACCAAATCGAGCCGAGACGGCCTTCTATCACTATGGGCGACATGGGCGGACGCAACGGAGACCAGACCGACTTCTCCCAATGCACAGAACTAATCGTCGTCTGCTGCCACGCCACCTTCGTCGCCAACGGCGACATTTACAACGAGGATAACTGGATCCTTAAAGGCTTCGAGAAAGGCGATTCAGATGAGCACAGACCCAGCAAAACAGGCACCTTCGCCTCCCACGTCCACGCCGGAGTCGTCCTCTGCGAGGGCCGCATGGATACTACCTTACTCATGTTCTCCGGTGGCAAAACGACCGACAGTGACAGGAGTGAGGCGGACGGCTACTACCAGGTCCTGCAAGAACTGGACTACCCCTCCTCCTCCCTGAAATGCGCAAAAGAAGAATACGCAACCGACTCCTACCAAAACCTCATCTTCTCTATCCTCAAATTCCACAAACTCACTGGTCGCTACCCAGTCGACATCACCATAATCACCCACGCCTTCAAAGAACGGCGGTTCCTGGAACTACACGGTCCGGCTATCAAATGGCCTGCTTCCAAGCTTCGGGTGCAGGGCATCAATCCGCCGTTGACGCTGGAAGAACTGAATGAGACGCAGAGATTAGAGCACGAGCACGCTTACGATCTGTTTAAGAACGATCCTAATGGAGTTCGCCCGCCACTGAGCGATAAGCGGGAAGCGAGACATTGGAAGGAGGAAGTCTTGGATGAATTCTCCATCGACGAGACGATCAAGAAGCTGTTGAGGTGGGAGGGGGGTGAGAGTGGGCATGATCTGTTTCCTGAGAAGCTGCCTTGGGAGGAGATTCAGTGATGGGAGGAGATTCAGTGATGGAGTGCAGAGCTTTTCTAGACTGTCATAGTCGAGTTCTACATGATAGACCGTGCCTAATCTTTGCTCTCGGATTTCAAATGCAGCACATCGCTACCCTCTCCATAAACGCTCTCCCAGTCAATACTACTCGCCTGGTTCTCCGCTCCAAAAGCACGCACGAGCTTCTCACTCTGCGCTTTGTCGCCGTTGATGGTGGCGTGGGCTTCGTCGCTCGTCTTACCTGTGGCCCCTTGACCCCATATCTTCTTCTCATCCGCAGTCAAGAACGTGCCGATGTTGCGGAACGTCAGACTGATTCGCTGTCCTCCGTACGCTTTCTCTGCTTCCTTGAACTCGACGGCTGGACGCTTGTCGGCCATGATGCCGTGGAGGTACTCTGCGTTGGTTTCGAGAGACATTGTTATCATGGAGTTGTGTGGCATGGGGACGCGGTACGTGGTGCGCGATGGCGGAGATGCGTCACTTGCGTCTTTGGCTGATGGAGTACTGGTTGCCAGCGCGCCTCGCTTGGTTCGCAGTCTCATGGTTCTCTGAGCGCCGAAGGAGACGTTGACGATCTTGCTTCCTTTGACGATATCGAGTGTTTTGTCGCTGTGTTCGGAGATGTAGTCTGTGCCGCCGCGGTAAAGTTGGATTAAAGTGTGATTCAGTGGGTGACCGATAGCATTTTCGGCTGCCTGGCGGACGCGCTCGACTGTAAGCGACCAGTGTTGAAGCGGTAGTGTCTGGTCGGAAGGATGGCGGTAGACTGGCATCGTGCCGTCCTCTGCGATCGAGCCTTGACAGCAGACTAGGCGCGGTACTTCTCCCGTCTGGTGGTGCATGCGCTGCCAGTCTATTTCGTTGTTGAGTTCGTCGAAGATGCTGTCCGCGAGCTCGGGTGGTAGTAAGTCGTAGAGTATCGCTGAGCCTGCGCTCTCGCTCTGCTTGTCCTCTCCAAACAGCGGCCGGCTTTTTGGCGCGTGGCCTCGCGCTTCTTCGTGGGGAGAAAGGTCGGGTGTCATCTTGCGTTCGTACTCGTCTACAGTATCTTGATCCAGACCAACAACAGCAGCCATCGCAGCTAAGCCAGGGTGACTTGAATGTGATGGTGGTGTTGGTGGAGTACGTGAGTCAGCTCGAGCAAGTGACTCAAGTCGAAGCCAGGGTGTGAAAGTTTGACTGTCTTCAGATGACGTATCATTGGCTAGGTGTTTCTGTTCGGTAGAGGCATCTTTGTTATGTTTCGAAACATAATCTTCATGTCCTTCTACGCGGCTGCCGTCGCTTTGACGCCCTTCGACTTCGGACTCGACACCTTCTGCGCGACGCTCTCGCACACTTTCGGACTTCGCAGCGTCGGTTGTCTCACACTTGTCGGTAGCCTTGTCGGCGGCGGCGTCTGCACCTCGAGGCTGCGCGGGTTGCGCCTGCTGAGCGGCATCCGCAGGTTTGGTATGGGCTGTTGAAGTTCGTGAGCGAAGGCTCATCATGGTGCGCAGCGCAAGTCCGCGTTCAGGAAACCTTGATGAACGTACAGTGATCGGCATCGGCATCTCGTCTTCCTCGTCGTCGTCGCTGTCTGCTGCGAGTAGGAGACCATCATCCCCCTCTTTTGTTACGTCTGTGCTGGGTACAACAACGTTCTTTTGCTCTTGAACAGTGTGTTGATGGGCTACTTCGCTCCCCCCGTCATCCTCGTCGTCTTCTTCATCGTCATCTTCATCTTCGTACCCGTAGGCAGACGGGTTCTTGAGCATGTCTACGACTCGGTCACTCGATGTGACATCTGCTTCCATGATCTCCACCAGCTGCCGTATGGCTTCGTCGTGCCTCTCCTTCTTCCTGAAGCCGAGACAGTCCTCGACAAGAGTAATGCTTATGCCGTAGCGAGCAGCATCCATGGCAGTAGCGAAGACTGACAGATTGGTATTGCAGCCACAGACGAATAGCTCGGTGATGAGTCTTGAGCGAAGTGTAAGCAGCAGCGACGTTGATCCGAATGCCGAGTAGTAGGTCTTGGTGACTTGTAGGTCCTTCTCGTCGATCACTTCCTTGAGATCAGACGGATACTCTGCACCCCAGGAACCGCGGAGGCAGCATGGCTCTCTCGTCTTCGTACGCGTGAGGAAAAGCTCTTCATCCTCTTCAACGTCAGCGGCCTTGACCCGCTTCATCGGTCCTGTAGAATCGTTGGCAGCGCTACGTTTGGAACCATGTTTGATGTCTTTCTGCTCGGATAACGTCTCGTATGAGCCGGCAATGACGGTGTCGCCATCCTCGTCGGCGGCGTTGGGTTTACGATTGGCCTCGAATTCTGACCGTACCCAGATGATGTCGCCGAACTCACGGAACGATGGGACCAGCTCCTTGACGCGGTCCACGAAGCCAGATTCGGTGCTGACCGGCAGCTTACCATCTGGCGAAACGAAATCATTCTGTAGTCCAAGAAGTATGAGGCCCTTCCTGGTCTGCAGATTAGGCGTTTGCTGCGCGAGAAGGGCAAGTAGTGATGCCATTGCGACGTAAACGCTCGCGCAGATGAAAGCTATGTCAAAGGTCAGCGGGGTCCGTCAAATGGTGAGTCTATTCGCAAGCGTACCAAAATGAGTTCGAAACAGAACGGCAGTCCCGATGGGTCCAAAGGTGAGGATACAAATACCAGTGTGAGATTGTGCGTGCTACAGCTTGCAGAAGCACTACATCTCGCATGCAACTTCGGATCCAGCGTGTTGGGTAT
>JAKLLW010001732.1:0-12179 GCA_022814695.1 Neocatenulostroma microsporum
ATAGTGAAGACAGCAGGGAGTGAGAATTGGAGCTTCTCGCTTGTCATGGCTTGCAAAGCCATACTGAAGTCGAAAGGGGTGATTGAGATCTTCGTCACCTTCTGGAAAGGATAGACGAAAGCCTTCTTCACGACCTTTACATTCTGAACGCCTGCGCCAGTGACGACGAGGTAGGCGTTCGGCTCCGCGACATGATACCATAGACCCATCTTGACGGTCGATTGTATTGGAGGCTGGTGGGCGGAGTGGTTGAATTGGTAGGGTGTGTGAAGAGGACTCTCGTTCAGAATTCGCAGTTGATCTGAATGTAGAAGGTAAGAGAGAATCTGCGAGTGTGGATGACGCTTTTATACTGGACTACTCCGGTCACGAGCTACTATTAAGTATTCCACGAACCGCAGTTGCTTCCAAGGCGCAGACTGTCCTGTTAGTCCCTCGCAAGAACATGTGGGCAGCCTCAAAGAGTCACTGATCGGTTGTAGCGGGAAGCTATCGGCACGCGGCACAGCCATTGAATCTGACAGGGTGAGTGTTTGACAACGTGCACTCCATGTGAGGTTGACCCTTACATATCCGAGGATCAGGCTAGGCGTCCTATGGTAGAGTTTCGCATGAGGATGCTTGGCGACCAGCCAATCGGTACCAAAGCTGATTTACCCGGGCTGAACGAGGCTGTACTCTTGGCATGTGGTGCTGCATCGACGAGGTGAGATGCATCCTTTAATTATCGCGAAGCGTGCAAGACTGACCAGTTCCGCAAATCCCGCATCTTGTATCGTGTACATGGCGGAGTAGAACGGGCTCGTGCACCCGGGCGTCAGCAAACCGGTCACCCTCAGCCTTGCAATGCTGTCCTGAGGCATTTACCAGCTTTGCTCCGCCACACTGGCTCAGGCATCTTCTGACTTTGTTAGAGTTCTTGCATGAGCTATACCAACGTCAGTAAGTGCCGAATACCCTTTTCTGCCAAGCTCGAGCGACAAGATTGTTGGCCTTGCGAGCTTTTGAACAGCACAATCGACCATCGAGAACAGGACAGCAAGCATGATAGAGCCACCATCGTACGAAGAAAGCACCGCAGGTTACCATCAGACCTCGTTTGACGGGAAGGGCGACGAGAAAGGACCTCAGCGATTCAGCATCCGTGAGGAAGTCGGCGCATCACGCTCACAACATGTCGCCGCCGTTGTTGCGGAACTCCTACCGCATGTAAGAGGGCGAGCGAGGTCTGGTCTGGCCAGGTCAACACTCGTACTTCTGCCGGCAGATGGAGGTACGCCTGAGGTCACATCGTACGGGCCGAGGACTCCACGCTGACCGTTTTTCTCCGATAGACTCCAGTCGAAAGGGCGAGCTTGTAGGCTTCTCCGATGATGACCTACCGCTGTTGATTCAACTTGAGGGCCCAACAGACACGCTGGAGTTCTGGTCGCAGCGAGAAGCGCTGGATCTGTTGCAAGGCCACATGCTAGCAGCGATCTCGGACGGCGTTCCCGCACCTGTCGAAGACCTACCACTTCCCGAGCGGATAATGCCACCGCGGAAGAGTTCCTTCTTTGGACGAAAGAACAGCAAGGCGGACCAGCAAAGCCCGTTGCCAGAAACGAAACGAGCTCCGGTGACCGTCGAGGTGCAGCTGGACGAGGTATACTTTCGGGTGGAGACGGAGTACGGTCTGTTGCAGACGGTGGGTGGAAGAGCAGTCGTTCTCAACATTGAAGTCAGATAGCCATCGGATCTAGAAGACAGGCGTGTTGCTTTGGTAAATCTTGTAGGATTGTTCAATGATGTCACAGATTTGGCTGGACTCGTGACCTGCTTAATCACAGTCAACAACAGTTCAAGCATCATTTTCCGAGGGAGTGGTACCCTAGGTCAATTGAGTGATCACGGACTACTTGTCTTTGCTCTAGCGCCTACAGTGACCGCCGAGGACCGACCACCTACGGCTGTAGAGTCACAGCGCACAGCCCAGTATTGGCTTTTGGCGCCAATGGTTGGCAAAGCCTTGAAGAAGACACGACCATCATGGACTGGGAAGTTATACATGAGGTTGTTTTGACGATGAACGATTGCGTATGCTATGTCCGATCAGCCACCTTCTATGGATGTCGCTTACGTTCCAGTCGTCGACGCCGCCTGACTTGTATCCCTTTCGTCGAGCGCTTTGGAAGTCCGTGAAGCGCTCCAAATCAATCTCACCAACATTGAGCACTCCCGCCAATTCCGATATCTCTTCCAGCGAAAAGCCTTCCAGATTTCGCTGCATCAGGCGTTGACCAAGCATCCCCAGAACTGCGCTCAATGCAATACCTCTGGCATTTTGTTCCGCTTGCGAGATCGCGATTATGCGGCCGTGGATGTAGCGCGGACGAGCCAGCTCGACGTCGTATGTCGTCAGCTGCTTGAGGATGTTGAACCTCATCTCGCGCACAACCTGGGGAGTCTTGACACGGAAGTCGATGTGCAAGATCCGAATCATCGGTGCTGCCAACTCGAGCCATTTCTGCGCTCCTTTCTTCATCGTCATCGGCAGGTCGAAGTCTGACCCTCGCCTGGCCATCCTGGACAAGTGAGGTCTTACAGGCTTCCTGTTGAGATATATCTCTATACCGCCGGCTCTTCTCGGCCTCAAGAAGATCTTGCTTTTCTGTGATACCGGAAACGACTTGATCAAGGCCGCCTGATCGTGAAGTGGTACTGTCCATGCGAGGCTGACCCAAACCCGAAATCGGTTGCATGCGAAGAGCACCGGTATCACCTCCTGGAATAGTTGCCGGTTCGCCATTGCTAGGGGTGGAGGGCGTAGCTTGGCCAACTCCAGGCTCTTCGAGCGCGAAACCACGTATTCGTAGATTATGTCGCGAATTTCCGCTGGTAGTGTGAGTAGTGTTGATCTACGCGGCGGTTGATGAGTCTTCTGGGATCGGACTTGTAGCTCCATAACCTTGCCTCGGCGGCAGACGAAGATTGTGCGCAATGCTGATGTTTGACCGGCCATGATGTTGCACTAAGATTTTTCAATTGGTGATATTGCGTGAGTGTGGGAATGCAGGGCATGGAAGAGGATCGCCAACAAGGACTTGGACGTCGCATCGATTGCTCTAGTCAGCAACAACAAGACTTCGGTGAAGAGAAAGCTCTGCATTCCCAATGTTCACACATCATTCTTCAGTACATATCGTTGTAGGTATACGCGAGTCTGCCACCATTAACGTTTATTCCTCGCCGTGCCTCCTCTACTATCTTATGTCGAGCATGAATGGTAGAAAGGCACTCGTTGTTCTCGTTGAAGCGCCCATCTCCGTGACGCTTGACCTCGCTGTGTCGCTGTACACACTACTAGTCGGTCTCGCGAACGTTGATAAAGCTGTCAAGCCTCCCGCCTCAGGCTCTGTCTTGCCGTAGTTGAGCATGATCTCCACCCAAGCGTCAGGGTTTTTGAAATCCATCTTCTCCGTCCAGTACGTCGTCCTCAGCGTCCATAGCCTATCCAGCTTGGGTGCTAGAGCTTTCGTCAGACCGACCGTACGTTGAGGGTACATCATGTTCCCAATCCTCAGCTCTTCGAGTACAGGCCATTTCAGCGACTCTCTGCCTATGTCAGCGAGCCCCGCTTCAAGATGCAGCGTTAGCGGACTTGGGCCAGCGCCATCTAGCCATACGAAGCGCAGACAGCGGATAGTCTGCGTGAAAGACCGGAGATAGTCGTACAAGAGCTTCTTGAACAGCAACTCCTGGGCTGAAGTGAGTTTGCCGGTTGCGAAGGGGTTCAAAAGCTGGAGGTCAAGTGTCCGGAGGCGCTGCCAGATGACCGGGCTGAGTTGCGTAGAAGGTGACGAGGTCCCAAATGCGCCAAAGCCGCTCCAGCGCAGGTGGACTATGCCCATGGCGTGGACTGGTGTGAAGTGGACCACGTGCAAGTTTGGCAATGCAGCCTGTTCGAGCGCTGCTCGAATGGAGACGAGACTGTCCTCGATCTCTGTACGGCCAGGCCACGCAGAGTCGCCATGGATTCGCATAGTGAGTTGGCGGAGTTGATGACAGCGTGAGAACAGATTGACCCAAGCCCTGTTCATGTCTTCTTGTGCCAGCTGCAGCTCCGGCGGCAGCTGAGCTGGTGCGATTGAGCTTCGTGTTGTGATTGTGCTGGTTGGTCGGCGGTCATTGGAAGGACGCCACTTGTGCAAAGAAGAGCTGTATGAGTCTTTGCTGCTGTTGGCGCGTCGTAGCTCATTCGTGAATGCCCCCGCAACCGAGAAAGTTGGCAGCCTGGCCGAGCTCGGCGGCGATGAGCTATTGACGGTAATAGTGAGGCTGTGACAAAAAGGCACCAGGACTTCGAGTATATCGAGGTACTCCTGCTGCCTCATGTCGGCATAGAGGTACAGAGTCCGAAAGAGGCGCCCTGGTCTGTGGTCTACCAGGTCATGCAACACTCGAGAGGTAGCACGCAATTGCCGCAAAGATATGCCATCGTCAAGTTCCTCGAAAAGCTTTTCCCTGAAGAAATTGGACCCCCCACAACGGAGTAAGACATGCTCGAGCTTGGAGACCATTGTTACTGACGTTGATGTAGGTGTACAGCGGAGAAGGAGGAGACACCTCGCGACTTCCGGAGAAGCCCGTCAAGCTCTGGTGAACATGGTCATGCGGATATGTTACGCCAGTGTGGCATGCGCCTAACTGCGGCCCAGCGTCATCGTCAGCGGGCAGTCAGGCTGGCTGAGAAAGTCCGCTCGTAAGCGGTATCGCTTCTGTGCGTGACTGTCAGATCACGACTCCCTGGCACGCGGACGTTGTACATACGTGTAGTCCTTTTGGGGTCCTTTAACCTTGTACCGAACACCAAAGATGTCCATACTCTGGCCCTCTTCTACGACCTTGGGCAGGCGGAACTCGTAGTACCTATTGACTATTAGAGAACTTCGATTCGTACGTAGCTAATGTGAACGTACGCCCAGTACATGTCGAGCTCGCAGAGATGCTCGCCCTGACCAACCCAACCTTGACCAGCATGGTTGGTCTCGATATCGTGGAAGAGGTAGTCGACTTCTTCCTTGCCTTCATCTTGATTCGTGTCTTCTTTGATGAACCAAGCGCTTATCTTATCCTCGTCTGAGCTGTAACGGTAGATATACTCTGCGATCGGTCAGAACCTAAGCTTCCAACAGTAGCACACTGCCCGGTCGCACTGACTTCGGTTGGCTTTCAGCGTGAAGCCATTCTCTGTTTGAAGCTCGCCTTGCTCCGCATACAGCAGCTCGCCAGCGACACTATGCGCCGAAGGTTGCCTTGGCGTGAATGTCGCCGTGCCCTCAAAGATGCCAGATGGGAAGCCAGGAAGTACGCTGTTGAGCGACCTCCGGAGCCGCCACGAGCCTTTGAGACTTTCGTATATCGCTGCTGTAGGTGTCTTTACACTCATATCGCTACCGCCTGACAATACAAAATGGGTGCTCGTCGTGCTTCTCATCGTTGCTTTGAGGTGAAGTTCAATTGACCCGAGCTCGGCCGCTGAAGGCTCCGAGCCGAACAGGCTATTTATACTTTCAGTATTATCATTTCTACTGCCACCGGCATCCTTTGCATGATATCACTCGAGCAGATGCAGCATTAGTGCATCCTAGAGTTGTAATCGCCAACGCAATGGAGATTCGTTACATACACCTGGACGTGGTAAAACGACCATTGTTCGTAAAGAAGTCTTTTCTATTCTCCTCCTAGAACTTTCATATTGGGTGGCGAAACTGCTTAGTCCTGAACTCGTCAGTCAGCGCAAGTCAGTACATCGAAATATCGCAAAGCATGGTGAGTCCGCTTGAGTATAACTCTTACTCGACCATCATAGCTTATACTCATGGGTTTCCTAGGCCGCTCCAGGAGGCAAGTTCTTCATCGAAGACAAACTCACGACCAAGGCAGCACATCATGAGAGCTTCCAGCAACTATGGGAGACGAAGTGGAAGCAGCCTTGCCAGATGGGAGTCTATCCTTTCATGTTCGCAAAGTATGACGACTTCGTGCCTATAGTGGACGAGCTGGTCAAGCAAGGCCACAAGGAGCCGTATGACTGGGACGCATACGCTCAGGTCTACTTTCCCAAGGCCGAGGAGCTGGTGGCGGAGGCAGAGAAAGCAGAAGAGGAAGGCAACCAGGAGAAGGCCTCCGAGTTCTACATGCGGGCATCAGCTGTCTACAGGATTTCGAGATTTCCGGCGCCACGATCGGAGAAGCAACGGTATGCGTGGCAGGAGGGCAAGAAATCCGCAAAGAAAGGGCTGGCTATGCGTGAACGACCGACGAAGGAAGTTGTTATTCCTCACAAGCATGGGCTGCAGCACGAAGGCAAGGAGATTCCGTTCTACTACCACTTGCCTCCTGGTACAACGAAGGACAAGCCAGTACCGCTGCTCGTGATTCTGACAGGTTTGGACGGGTATCGCACCGAGCTTGCAGTGTGGATTGAAGGTTGGAGTCGGAACAACGTTGGAGTCATTGTGATGGAGATCCCAGGGACTGGCGACTCTCCAGCAGACCCAAAAGACGTAACCTCACCAGAGCGCGAGTGGTCCAGTCTGTTCGACTGGATAGACGAGCAGTCTGAGGTCGACCACAAGAAAGTGGCGCTTTGGGCGTTCAGCACGGGAGGCTACTACGCTATTCGGCTAGCCCATACCCACCACGATCGTCTGGCCGGTGCAGTAGCGCTCGGAGGAGGCTGTCACAACATGTTTGACCCGAAGTGGCTTTCACACGTCAACCATCTGGAGTATCCGTTCGACCTTGCGAACACCCTGGCGTACAAGTGGGGCTACGGCGATGACCTGGAGACGTTTAAGAAGGAGGCAATGAGTTTTTCGCTCCTCAAGGATGGAACGCTCGACAAGCCACAGTGCACTAAGTTACTTCTGGTCAACGGTGTCAACGACGAGATCTTTCCGATTGACGACTACTACCTCTGCCTGTTGCATGGCCCAACGAAGGAGGTCCGGTTCGTAGAGGACCGCAAGCACATGGGAGAGCCGGAAAGCTTTTTCATCATCCTGAAGTGGCTGTACCAGCTCTTTGGCATACAAGCGAATCCGGTCGATCAGATGAAGACTGTGCCGGCGAAGTTCAAGTATTAGGGACAATCAGCTGTATGTGTAGTACAGGCAGCGTTCTACATACACTCATGGGCATATCGTGGATCGCCAGCAGCTCGCCTGCAAGGCATAGACGTCCTGCACGCAGCTCAATCGGTGTCATAATCGATCTTTGGCGGGGTCGCAAAGTTGCCATGGAAAGCAATGGACAACGGACTTCGCTCGTTGGTAGCTTGCAAACCTGCTGTTACATACACAGTTAAGCTATGTTATCGATACAGTTGCGTACTCCTAGCGCCGTCCAACATATCAAGCGCACAGGGATGGCAGCAACTTCTGATATGCCAGCGCTACCATGCTCGTACCGCTTCGCTCCCGGCACATGACCAGAAAACGCTGTCTGTTAGATACTAGCACCACCGGCGACATAGTGTTAATAGAAAATGAAAGACAAGATTGTTCCATGCATCCAGAAGCCAGCGGTGCTTGGAGAGTACGTGAAGTCCATACTGCTTGCGAGATGTTATCGGTCAACTTATGTAGTCGGAGCTTCCTAAAAGACTCCGGTCTCCGCGAGATACCTGACCCCATGGCCAGGAGGTTCAGCTTGTGTCTTGGACTCCGTCTACGCCGGTACTGTGTACTTGATCGGCTGCTATGCCCATAGAGAAGCGTACCTGCGGAAGGCTCATAGGCAAGTATACCTTGCAGTATCGTCTGCAGGCACGCTGAAGCTGTGGTGAGGGAGCCCAGCGGAGTGGCAGGCAGACTTGCGTGGTAGGAGTAGCATCAAAGATCCCTAGTTCGAGATAGAGGGCCGCGGCGAGGGAGTAAGGAAGCGGGATAAGGAGCATGCGGCGAAGCTCCCCACTGTAGCAGCACACAAACATGATCCGCAGCGCCGCAGAGAGTCGCTAGTACAGCATTCAATTCTATCGCTTCGCCCGGCCAACATTCTCCATGCTATGCCGGCAGCTACGAGGTGATTATCAGCAAGTCCCTCGGCACATCGACTACTTCTCAAGCCCCCTAGCAACAACCTCCCTGGCAGGCTCCATCAGCTCCTCCATCTCCGCATCTGTCAACTCAACCCCAAACGCCTGCCCAAGCATTGTCATGGTCTGCACCTTCATCTTCGCCAATTTAGCCCGCATTTGCTCGCCATTCATCTGCGCCAGGTTCCTGTCCATGGCTTTGAGGCGCTCTTTTGCCAACCCACTGCTAAGCTTCAGGTACAGATCGCTTATGTAGACTTCGGCTTGGTCGAGCTTGCGGCCGCGCATAAGATTGGTTGTGACGCAGGTTGGTTTCTTGGGATCTTCTTCCGCGGTCTCGGTCTCGGGCGTTTCACCTGGAGATTCGTCGAGATCCAGGCGAATGTAGTCGTAGAAGGTATCTGCGAGCGAGGTGTCGATGCGGAGGATCTCGTCTTGTTGGGTCGTCGATTGCGCATGATGCTCACTTGCGGCGTGGCTGCTTTGCGCACTCGTGGATGAGGGCAGCGGCGGCAGAAGCTCCTGCTCTACTCCTGCATCGTCTGACTGCTCGTCACTACCGGCGAGCTTCTCAAGGATTTCCTTCAAAACTTTCTCAAAAACCCGGCTCATCCCTTCCGCATACCTTCCTTCCAACTCCCTGTTCTCCGTAGCAGAAGTCTCGCACACCACACCCGTTTCATGCACATGCCTCTGGCACCTCTGCTCGACCAATCATATGTCTCTAGCCTTCTGCCCTGGGTTGCCGAGTCTCTCCATCTTCAGCACCATCTTCACCAAACCCGGCTGGTCGCGGAGATTAGGTCTCCTCCCACGGACAGTCGGATCCATGGGCATCCAGCGCAATTGCATCCTCAATGGTGCGACGGAGAGGGGAGCCATTGGAAGTGCTGTCGTAAATGTAACCGGTGAGTGGCAGCGTCAAGACAGTCGTATAATCCATCCACTTCTCGGACAGGGCATCGATGACTGTATTCTGAAGCAATGGAATCCCGTATTTCTCGCCGAACACCCACAACTTCGCCAGGCTCTCCACATCGAGAAGGGTGCTGGTGTTGAGTTCAAGATCACCCGAGAAGCGCCGCGTGAAGATCCAGTGGGTGAAGAGGATGAAGGTGACTGGATCCACATCCGAGAGGACGATGGGAGCGTGGCTTTCGGCAGCTTCTGAGTTCTCTTGGATCATCTCGGCTGGCCAGTCGGCGAGACCATTGGCGAAATAGTTGGAGTAGAAGCAGAGGAACCTTTGGGGAGGTCTGCTTCGATCTTGTTGTCGCCTGTACCAACTTGGATGGTGATCCACAAGCCGACGGCTTCGCTTTTGTATGTGTTAGCAACGCTTCAGATCGCTGAAAAGGGAAGCCTGCCTTACGGTGGTGGGAACTGGTCTGCGGTTGACGGTGGCGCCATGTTGTACGCTGAGTAGGAATCGACTTGGAACGTTTTGCGAAGAGGTCAGCGATGTTGACGAAGGCCTGGTGATTGACGGGAACCCTCGTCAGTATCAAGAATTGAAGATGTCGGGAGCAATACCTGACTGTTTGCACGCAGCCGCCCGCGCAAGAAGTAGCAAACGGGCTGCAGCAAGAAGATGCGCGCGATTGGTGCATGGTCTCCTGGCTTTCACATGCTAGAAGTCCACTTGTTCACAAAAGCAGAGACTTTCGGTACCTAACCTCCGAGTCTCCGAGCTGATCTTCGACGTGAGGAGAGGTCGCCGGGGATTTGATCAAAAGTGAGAAGAGGCTTCAAAGGAAAGATGGCGGAGGGTTGACGTTGGGCGGCGTGGTTGAGTGGCTGTCGGGGCAGGAGTTCAGCTGGGCGAGGGTGTATGCCTTTCGGGGCCATGAGCTCATGCTAAAGAAAAAGGAGATCATACGCTACCCGGTGTCTCCACAACCCGCCATGAAGAGTTACGGGTGGCAGATGAGCGGGAAGAGCACATCAGCTTCCTTCCCGTCCTGGAGCCGACCCTGGGCACGAAATGTGCTAATGTGCGAAGGAAGAAGATGCTCAGACGAGAGGAAGGTCAAGGGCCGGCTCTGGGCGATGTGGCAAGCTGGCTATCGGAGATACAGACCGTTTACGGCAGAATGGTATCGATCCAAGGCCACGGCATGCGGTGAAAGGTACTAGGATGCCACGCTATCGAGAATAGATAGAGACAGTGATTTAGAGCGGTAGTTGCGATGGCAAACGGTGTACTGGTATGAAGACCGTTCCGAGTGCTTACACAGAAAACATCAGCATTCCTCCGTAAGTGATATGACCGACCATAAGGTAGTTATCATCCATACCCAGCTACATCATGTATTTCCTCTCACAAGTCCTTCATATCCTGAGCGCTGGTATGTGTCTTTTCACCCTTCGCCCACGAGCATCTTCAATTGCCTTGCAACTAGATGTACTCATATTACTCACCTCCTCAGGACTGTCTACGATGTCCTTGAAGAGATCATGCAGCGAGTCAGAAGTATCGCGCAATATCAGCATCAGCCCATACTCCTGAGATGTGTTCCTGTACACTCTGTGACTGAATGAAGGATTAAAGCGAAGGCGAGCTATACGGTGCAGCTTCCGTCTTGTCATCAAGCTCATTTCGGTCTCGTAGAACGCATATTGCCAAGCAAGCAGCTCTCGGAATAGGACGTCGATGTACCCGACAGGCTCTGTCAGGTAATGGCCGCGTGAGTCTGTAACGAGCCGACGAAGCCAGCTTGCGAAGTCTGGGGCCTGCTCGAACCCAGTGAAAGTGCAGTGAAAGTGCAGTGAAAGTTCGCAACAAGTCTGGCCATTGGATGGAGAAACCACCGCAATATTTGGAGGTCGCCTTGCCGGAGATGGATATTGCCATGTATCTCCATCTTGGTGAGCACCGTACTTCTCTGAATGAAGCAATTCATCGAGAAAAGCACACCCGCAAGCGAAGCGTAGCTGAACTCAGACCAGCTCGGGTCCCGTTGCGTGTTCAACCGGATGTTGACCTTCAGTTTCGGGAACCTGTGCAGTTGGCCTGCAAGGTTGACCCACTCATTGAAGCCACCTGGGACGCACTGCAGAGTCTCCGTAGGTAGCTCCTGGCGATATCCTCCGCACAACAGATACAGCGAGAAGGATTGGCCAGCGTGTCGGGACAGCTCGTCGATCGTGTAAACCACATCCACAACCATCTCGTTCGTTTCATACAGGAAGCTGGTGGCCTCAGTACAGACTTGCCGGCATGACTGCAGAATCCTCGGGTAGCAGTGGCTGCGGGTTGCCGGAATGATGAGCATTTCTTCATAGATGCAGTTCCGTAGCTCTGATGGTAGATTCAATAACAGGAAGGTCGCTCGACAGTCATCGTGCTCGAGAGATCGTATAAGAGAGTGCCAGATGATGACGCCGGATAAAGCGTGCGGAATTGTGCGGGCTAGGATAAACCCTTTCAGCTCCTCGACTGTGCACTTGGTGTAGTCCAGGCCGGCGAGCGGAGGAGCCTTTGAAGCCGTGTACCGTTGCTGGGAGCCGTTGAATGCCTTCCGCTCTGTGAGCGAAGACTTTGCGTATGCCGCTGTGGCAACAGGCGGCGGCATGGCCAAGGCGGAGATGTGAGATGCTCTGGATCCTGGACCATGGTGATCATGTGCTTTATAACTGGCAGTCTTGTGCTGCGAGTGTGGAGTCAAAAGCGGGCGGTTTGCTTGGTGGAAATCGCCAGATGTGACTTTGCTGGAGAGCTTTTTGTGTAGACGACCATCCTACGCCTGATCAGTAGACAAACGTAATAGCGTATCTTTGTTTCCATGCCGTGGAGAATAGAGCGAGACCAGATCTCGGGGGAAGATGGTACGAAGACTCATACGATCCATTGTCCTGAAAATCTGTGCTACGCAAACCGCTCCTCAATACCTTCGTACTTCTTCGTAGTCACCCTGCGCGTTAGGAGGTAGACTGACGGTATTGCCGAAAGCGACAAATTCGAGACCCGTCATGAAGAAGGATTGCTTGTGCATAACCATGTCCGAAAGCCACGGCACTCCAGCAGCTGCCGGTACTGTCCACAATGTAGCAACGATGCGTTCTCCTGGGTGAGCAACTCCACGCCTCTGCCATG
>JAKLLW010001733.1:0-12166 GCA_022814695.1 Neocatenulostroma microsporum
TGTCAACGCTGCCAGGACGAGCATTGGGCTGATACGCTACATCCCTCAAGGCGACTACGCCTGCGTATGGTACGTGCATGCATCCGCTCTTGCTGTTGAATACGACTGCCAACTGACACTATGATTCTAGGCTCGTACTCTACTATCCCGTCTCCTCCCTCGTCACCCTCTTCGCCAACATCCTCCAGAACCCACAAGACGCCCGCGCACGCAGCGACCTCAAGCTCATGTCTTCCGTTGTCAGCTTTCTCACGATGCTCGAGCGCGACGTCAGCGAATCGAACGGTAACGTACGCCGCATGCTCTCCGTGTGCTCGGAGTTCGAGCGCATCGCACGCGTAGTACTCGACAAAGCAGACAGAGACTTGCGCTCTGGCCGCGGCAAGCGGAAAGTTGCTGGCGTGCCCATGACTGAGCGTGATAGGCAGAAAGAGCTGCGAGATCGTGGCGAGACGGAGAAGCTCATCGCAGAGGGTCTTGAGGAAGGCAAGACACTAGAGCAGATTCAAGTCGAAACACAAGCCGCCTATCGCAGACCCATCCAGACGCCCAGCCTGCGAGCGAGCGCGGCAGGCAGTCAACAAGGCAGCGCCCACGCCAGTCCAGCAAATTGGGGCGGCAGTCAACCCGGCGGCGTAGGTTCAGAGTACCGCTCACCTCCACAGCCAAACCTCTCCCTCGAACAGCAAGCAGCCATAGGACGCTGGGGCAACGCGAACGCTCCTTACGGCGCAATGTCCAACGGCATGAATCAGACCATGGACTTCCGGCCCCAAATTCCCGACCCACTACCAGCCAACTTCTCACAGCCTCAAGCAAACCTTACTGACGGCTTCGATCCTAATGCCACTGGGTTCTCACCTTCTAACAATGCGAATATGGACCCGTTGCTTACGGGAGATGTGTCGGATATGAATGGCTCCTTTGATCCGAGTCAGACTCTAGGCGCCTCGGGGTCCTTCCAGCAGCCTTTCGTGCCGCAAGATTTGTGGCAGATGCCTATGACGCTGGAGTGGGATTGGGCGGAGGGGTTGGGGTTGGGAAGTTTTACGCCTGGGCCGATGTTTGATCCTGGGTTTATGGGTAGTGGTGGGTTGGACGGGAACGGGCAGGAGCAACGCTAGTAGTGAGGTTTACAGGACTTGTATATTGCGAGGACGAATAGTGTGACTCTAGAGGGGAAGCATCGGCGCCTGGCGTACCAGACTTGCGCTGGAAAGGTCTTGGTTGCCTGGCTCAATGCGATATAGAGGTGGATATGGATATACAGCGAGACTTGGTGACGATAGAAGTTGCCGCGTCGCGGAATCACACTCCATCACGCTATTGTATCACCTACCAGATTGCGGATACAACATCATACATTGCGCATTCTAGCTCTAATATTGCAACAGCTTGTTGGGCCACTAGATTGTCTACCAAACTTCGATGACTTAGGGATTGGGAGGAGATGCAATACCGCCTTCTCAGCGGCATCATATCGCTACAAGCTCCTGTATCGACCTCTCGACATGCTCGTCACTTCATCGAGAGTGGAGGAGTTGGGACGCCCGATCTGCCTTCAATTATCTTATCTCCCTTGCTGTCAAATCCGGCGGGTAGTTGTACCACGGCAAGGACTTCGACGTCGCATGCCATTACATAAGACCTGAGGTGCTGAACAACATACCTCCTACCTCGTCGCTGGGATCCCGACCATGTCCCATATGCAAACACGTAAGGCCTCAAGGTGCCAATCAACATATCATGTCGTTGCCATACTAACGGCAGCTCGTACCTTATTATGCTATCACGGAAGACTTCAGCCTGTCAGTCTACACAGCTCGTCGTTGAGATCGCAACTTTGCAAGTGGTGACCTTCATGATCACAGTGCCGCGTCCCGCGGCCTCCTTACCGTATGTAGAAGGTACAGAGAAGAAGATCATGTGGACAATATGTCGTACAATCTGGCGCAGGAGCGAGCGTTTCAGGCTCGCGGGGCAGACTCCAAATGCCGTCATCGCTCTTGACCTTCGCATGGTAATGCCTTGTTTCGTAATTCGTTTAGATACTTTCCAAGTTCCTGGGATGTCAGTAGCATGACCCGTATTCAGCACATGCGCACTCTAGCGTAGTGTCCTGCATGTGTCGACTTCGGGAACGTCACTCGTTGAGCTCCATCAAATCACAGCTGTGACCTGAGGGAGCTTGCACATTGCTCCTCGGTCTGTACCAAATGCAGCTCGCCCTGGTTGGTTTGAGGGGCAACTTCGCGGCAGTCCTTCTGTGGAGCAATCGACGTGGGCCACTTCGCGATCATCTCCATTATCATCGTACCGTCTCCTGGGAACCGAACAGCATCTTTTGGGGAAGAGCTCGAAGCTCGGTAAGTCGATACCGCTGACCAGGGCAGCAGTGCCGACGGCGACCGGGTTTAGAGGCCGTAAAGTAAAGTGAAAGGCTCGTCTTCACGTACATCTATGGGTCTAGGTCCGCCTGCGGTTGACGAAGCACAGCTACGATCTGCACATTGCAGCTCTAGCTTGACATGGAGCCCTGCTAGAAGGTGGACGTACTCTCCATTCGACAACAGTTTAGAATCCCTGCAAGAACCGTGTTGGATGTCGCTGCTAGACTTCACGACGTTTGGGCATTAACGTTAGGCTTTGAAGCTGTCTTGTGGCAGCTTAAACGGACCTCAAGCGGCACAGTCTCTTCACACAACGAAATTCCAAGGACGACCGTCCCGCGAGGGCCTGCTACCACAGCTACGCTGTATCTCAAAAAATCGCCGCAGAGCCGCCATGAGATCTACGATACGTTCAAGCTAGTCCCTCTCCATCGGGTCTAAGACAAGCGAAGACGGGTTGGCAGTGCCATTCGCCACTTAAGCCATTGCTCATATCCTGCCGCTTTCCGCAGGCATATTGCGCTGCATGCGTCGCTAGGAAGCTTGGACTGCATCGAAGATAAAACCAGTCAGCTGTGTTTCGGTCTCGGGCATCGCTCCTCCCATTCAACTTCTGCCCTTTTGCCTCTGAACACCAAGAATCTCCCCAGATCGACACTGTAACGCTGGGCTTTGAAGCACACTGTACCGCTGGGCTTTGCAGCACACCGCATACAATCATTGGCGACTGCGCTCCTCACTGCAAGGCAATTGGCAATGTCGCACCCAGGTGACAGAGGGTTGGACTTCTCTCCACCCAAGCAATCCGGCCGGAACCAACCACCACTGGTCATCGTCTCCGAGCGTGGTCGACATACCGATGAATCCCGTCGCATTGTCCGAGCTCAGGCTGCTCGTGCCAGTGCTGCACAGAGCAGGGTCACTCGGGCACGAAACAGAGGCGAGCGTGAGGGGCCGTCTCGCGACAGCGTTCAGTCTCCGTTAACGGCAGACACTCCCCAAAGCTCCGCTGCTTCCGCTGCTTCGACCGTGGTCAATACGGCCATCTCAGCTCTACCATATGGCCCTCTCCCTTTGGCCGCTTGGCTGCCAACTGTCCTGGGTAGCGCAGCTGGTGCAGCCGTACAGCAGACTGCAAGCGCAGTTGCCGCTGCTCCATTGTCCGGTCTGTCATTGGCTACGCAGACGCCTCAAGCCGCAGGAGCAGCTTTCGGCTTCCAGAGCCCGGGCAGCGACAACGCGGTTCAATCGCCAACAGAAGCGAGCAAGTTCCAACTCCCTATTGCCTTGCCACGCGGCTTCACTGCCCTCCAGCAGCGCATTCAGATCTCGGACGCCATGCTGGGCCTTCTTAGTCGCACGGCCTGCATCGACTTTGCTAGTCCTGGAGTAGAACAACGACTGACTCAACTGCTGTTCGACCTGATCGCGAATGTCGCAGGCTCAGCTCTCGCCACGCAGCCTGCCCATCCAATCCAAGGGCACCTTCGAGTCGCGTGCGCTGCCTTGACGATCTTTCAGGGCCAAAGAGCCAATGGGCAGGTCTTCGCTCAGGATTATAAGTACAACATCGGTCTCGAAGCAGCATGGTCTGAAGCAACTCTACTGGATCAGTCTGCATTAGCCGAACCCAAGTCTGCCGAAGCATCCCTGTGGGCAGTCTTTATCATCAGCGTAACGACCGGCTCAACTGCGAACTTCTTCCACCAGCAGCTCCACGGCTTGCTGCACGATCTGCAGTTGCAGTACTGGGAACAAGTCCGCAAAGTCTTGCTCGACTTCGTCTACCCAGTCAGCTTCCTCGACGAGCCCTGCAAGAGCTTCTATCAGAACCTCCAAGGTGTCCAAGTCGGAGCTGGCTGATGGTATCCGGCTGCGGTCAAGACGACGATTGATGGCGCCCGCATCTCGCGCTCGAGGTCGAAACAACAAGCCTTGGACTGGTCAGTCTCCCGTGGCGGCGACCCCCACGGCAGACTTGGGGATGGTCACGCGTTTGGCAGAAAGTGCTGTGTAAAGAATTGTGGTCGGTACGAGCTTGCGCGGACACGGTGGTCGACGCATCTGATCATGAATGAAGAAGACATCCGAGCATCTGCTACGAAAGCTGGGAGTGAGCATTCATGCTCAAAGATCGGTAAAGCCGCATTGCACACCTGCTGTGTACAATGAGAGGAGGAAAAGACGTCGGCGTAATGGCGGCGCATCCTGATTACTCATCCGGTGCGAAGAGGCGCCTTAGCGTCGGTAACGTCTCAAGCGCGCTGGGTGACAGCTACACTGCATTCAATTGCAGGGAGATTGCATGTAACAGATGCAGGTGGTCTGCAGAGACAATGTCGATGTGACGTACTGCGCACTGAAGGAGTATGTAATCTGAGTACAGCTAATGGTCATGTTGCCGATGTGTATCATGATTAGATCAGATTAGATACTACCTCAGATTGTTTAGTAAACACCAGGTCGCTCGCCTTCAAAGCAGATCGTTAGCTGCATCTCGCCAGGCTCATTGGTTAGTGTTCTTCGCAAAGCGCAAGTAGCACTGCTGAGTTGTATGAGTGACTTTGTCTGCCCCCAAGAACGATGAAAGTCCCGGCGGAGTAGGCAGGAGGTCAAAATGCCATACTATGAGAGTCATGATGATTCTCAGCTCAAGCATCGCCAGTTTGCGCCCTGCAGGGGAGAGTCAGTACGCTGAGGTCAAGCGTAGAGGTCGAAAGTGTAGTTCTCATGCTTACCAAAACATCCTCTTGGACCGCCACCGAATGGCATTACTGGGCCGGCTCGTGCATCAAACTCTTCTTTGCCGTTCTCGTTCTTCACAAGCCATCGTTCTGGTATGAACGTGTCAATGTCACTGACGTCCCACATCCCGTTCTTGTCCTTGCTATCTTGGCAGCTCTTGCTGCGCTTCGCTTCGTTTACGGTCAGTGGCGTATCGACAAAGCCAGCTCCGTTGACCATCAGGAAGACAGTCACAAGTGATCAGCTAGAGTTATCGAGAAGATGAAACAATGGCCAGGCGGTCAAGGGAAGCACCATTTCCAGAACAAACAGCGTCGCTTAAGAACGCCGCTGTGACAAACGTCGCTCGACAAATACACAGAAAGCGACAGCCTCGGCCAGGGATCGACATACCATCAGTGCCTCTGGGATATGGTGACCCCAGATCTCAGTATCAACGGTGGCACGCCGCATATGAGCGGAGGACGTACCGGCACAGCGAAGGATCTCCTCCAGGGTGGCGTCGAGATTCGGGATACGGCTCTGCACTATCTCTACAGTCGTCGGGTTTCGTCCTTGGGTCCGCGCTTGTGGAAAAGCAGCGTGCAGAGCGGAAGAAAGCTTCTGCTGGACCGCTTGATGCGTAGTCAGGAACTTCAGGCCCCAGCAGATGGCTATGCTCATGTCAGCGCGCTGCGCGGGCGCTCTATGTTCGGACAACACTGGTCTGTCTTACTCGTCGAAGTCGTTTCATGGCCTGCCACCAAGAAGCCGAAGAGCTCGTCTCGGATAGCTTGTGTGTCATGCTCTGGCTGCCGACCTTCTTTCTTCGCCAGCGCCATTTCTGGACCACGAGGTCCAGAGCACACCTAATATGGTCCTCGCCCTTTTCTACGGAAGAGAACTTCTTCCGAGAGGCGTTGAGGTGGTCCCCGAGCAGCTTGTCCTTTGCGCGTGTCGCTGAGACCAGACTTGGGTACCACTTCATGGCCAATCCATGGTGCAGTCGTGGGACCGGCGAGCAATAGGGTGGTCAGCGTAAGTACTGACAAGTCAAATAGTCAGCATGGACTTACTTCATAGCGATCCTCACGCTGTACATAGTGTCATTATCGCACCAAATGCCTCAGGCTCAGGAGCGGTGGGCATCTCGACTGCGGCTTCCGCATCCTTCGGCAGGTCAACGCTCTTCAAGTCAGGGAGCAGCCTCAGCTCCCTCTTCGTCACACCAATGTCCGAGCCAAAAGTCGCGGCCCATATGACATCCAGGGCACCGGTGTAGACATCTCTGAGGGCACTGAAGGGCCGACCCTGCGCTAGTCGTGTCTTCTCTTGCCACAGTCTGATCGTTTCCAATGCTGTGTCGTAAATCTGCGGACCGGCCACCTCGTTCAAGAACGAATTCGACATAGTATCCGCCATCAGCCGTCGATGGGCCCGCCACTCATCACCAGTCTCCATATGAATCTGGTTCTTCGGCAACAAATGCGAGAAAAGGTCTCCAAAGAAGTCCGAGCGGTCAAACTCCCGTGTGCGGCGGACCATTATGTCTTGACTCTCTCGAAAGTCTGCAATGATCACCCATGGCTTGCCGAAGGGTCGCATGAACATCTGTATGATCGGACTGTCGAGCTTGACGACTTGCGCAGCGATGAAGCTGAACATTTCAGGTCGGGCCTTGTGCCATGCCAGGGCGTCGGGCACATCGCCCAGGAGACGTTGCGCGGCATGCTCGTTGTATGGGATGCCTTCTAGAGGCTTCAGTAAGGCCTTTCTGTAGAGTACGATGCCGGTCGCTAATAGAACAGTCACGGCGGTGAGTACCGACAGCAGCTGCATCATAGGCAATCGTTGGAAAGCGTGCAATGCTCACACGAAGAATAGTGACCAACAAAGTCACTTGAAGAAAAGACGGCGCAGCGGGAAGACACGAAGGTGGTGGTGTCTAGGTCGCTGAGAGATGGAGGGAGATATGTACTTACTTGATCTCTGGCTTCAGTGTCCGCCCGCGCGGGTAGCTCCACCTCAGAAGTCAGCTCACGTAATAACCAATGTGCTGCCGACTGGCATAGACGTTCCCTCCTGGTCCGATAAGTTAGCACACGGGGCGAACAGTGCGCAGATACCAGATCAAGTGAACCGGTGAAGGCGCAATCAACAGAACTGCTCAGCCAAGGCTGTATTGATTTCTCCGCAGCTGAGCGTTGCGGTCGCGGATGCAAGGCTTCCTAAGGAACTGATAAAAGATGCGAACCCGAGTTAGAAGTCTCATCATTCGAAGGATTGGGGCTGAATATCTGAAGGAATCGCAGAGCCCTGTCTGATAAATGTAAGCTACTCGGGAAGCACGGCCTCTCTAGAGATTCAGAACGGTATGTACCTGTGCAGCAGACACACGAGTAGGATGCACTACTAGCGTGGGGGCCAAACTTCGCCACTTCTCTTGAGGCTCGTTCTCGTTCACTTCTACTTCTTCCCTTCCGGTGTTTTACTGACTTAGCCACGACTTATCTCGACCCAAGGAGCGCCGCTGGGTCCAATAGTAGTTTCGCATCCTTGCACCCCTCCGGCAAGCCGATCAACAATCTAAGTATCGACTGGAATGGCGCCGGATGTCGGTGAATCGTAACGCAAGCGTGTTTCAAGGAGGATGTGTTGTTGTATGGACGAACACCGAGCAAGTAATACTGCAGAGGCGTTGAAGTGCCAGCTTTATGAGCATCAAGATGTCCAGTCTCGATGGCAGTGGCGTCCCCAATCTCAGTTGTCGCGGCAGCACACGCAGTAGGAATTCGAAGACCAATACCGGCCCCAGTTCGCCAAGCAGCAGTGTGCCAGTCGGCCACTCTGACACCACGCCGCGTCCGGCGTATGGAATGGCGGTTTTCACACTCTTAGCAGCGGAGGGTATAGACTACGGTACGGAGCTGGTTAGTTGAACGGTATCGCTTATGTTGCGATCGACCGCGCTACTCACTGAGTTTCCCTGGACGCCGATAAACGCGTGCTTGCTCCAAATGCCCGTCCAAGTCACAACATCCATGCTCGAGTAGAGGAGTTCTCTGTGAGAATCTTTTTTGCTCACAGACTTCGTAAAATGTGCTCGTCCATCTCTGGTATCGGTCACGAGCCTCGCTCACTTTTCAGATCGCCCCTGCCAGACGTGATGGATGAAGTGGGCAAGAACGTCCTAGAACGCCCCGCGGACAAATCCAGTGCAGGAGCCGCAGCATCACTCTACGACTCCAACCTTCATCCTCACGCTGTAGAAGCAGCCTCACCAATCCTCCAACTCTTCAAATCCTCCCTCACCTCAAATTCATCAATCTCCCCAGCATTCTTCCTCGGCGCCTTCGACTTCTTCCCATGCCTCCCACCAAGCCTCATAGTATTGCCAGCACCCATACTATACACCCCTTTCCCACCACTGCCCATCTTACCATGCCCAGGCGACCTCTTCTTCTCCTCTCCGTCCTGGTTAGGCGTATTAGGTTGCGAAGACTGCGAGTCCTCCTGAGCATTGACGTTTGCCGGACGACCGTGTTTACCCCAGCCGTCGCCACCGGCGAAGATGTCTTCGATGCATTCGTCTGCTTTTAGCTCGCCGGGTTGGGAAGCCCAGTAGGCGGCTAGGGTGCGGCGGTACATATCTTGCATTTCGCCTAGCTCCCTGTTGGTCGTGCTCAAGTTCGGGAGTGAAGCCATATCGTTTGGATCCGAATCTCCATTGTTGGCACCGCCATGGCCCTGTGGAGCTGGCTCAGTGGAGGAGATGATACCCGCTATACCGCCAAAGACAGGCGCAGTCTTTAGAGCAGGAGCATAGTAGTCCCGTGTACCGTCGGTGTACTTCATGTGTATACCAATCTTAAGCGTGCTGTTGATTTTGGACTCCTGCATCAAGTACCTCCTCACTATCCCTCCTCCCTCGTTGCCATGATTCTCATGACCGCCAGGTGTCTGCGGGCTCGAAGCCAACTCCTCAGAACAATACTCGGCCAGGTTCAACTTCACCTCGCCCAATCTTATTGTCTCGGCTCGCCCGCCGGTAGAGTATTCCTGCACCACTTCAAAGTGCACTTCGGTGAGCTGTAGCATGCCATCGCGCCCGACGGTCAATCGCACGGGGAGGATCTTCTCGTAGTCGTATAGCACTCGGTGATCCTTGATGGCGCATTTGGGCGTGCGGCCGCGGTGCTCGGCGGCGGTGGAGGAGGGGAGGTGCCATTTGATGTAGCTGCTGCCGGATACCAGCGGGACATTATTGAGGTCGTGGATGTGTAGTGTGAGGGTGAAGCGGACGCGGCGGGATTTGGAGACGAAGGTCTCGGGCATTGCGCTGTATGCCCAGCTGTGTAGCTGGTATCAGCGCATGATGTTCGGGATGCGAAGGGTAGAGAGAATGGTCGGTTTCGGTAGGCACGGAAAGCAACATGCGCCGGAGTTATGCGGCGATACCGCAAGGTAGGGCTGGTCGTTCGACCACAAACTGTTTCCTGCACTACCAACACATCGACATAACGGACGTTGGATCCTTCCGCCCATTTGGATAAGACAAAGCGAGCGACCTAGTGCCCCTCCGCAACATAACCTGTGTTACCCAACTGAACCAAATTACCTTCGAGAAGACCTGCATCCAAGTACCTGGAAACTGCCTACGGTACATATCAGGCTGAGACATTGGATACCGAGCCGCCACTCGTCACACACCAAATACTGGAAACGCCAGCGTGGTAGTCCATCGCTACAGAGCAGTCTTGCTGTACACGGCCAAGGTCACTTCTCCCTCAACGTGGCAGCACAGCCCACAATGGAAACCATCAAAACTTTCATGCCGGACCTAAACCAGGAGCACCACAAGGAGGACGTCGGTGCACAATTATCCGCCGAGGAAGTACAGCAGCATCCGGAATTCCAACACGTCAACTGGGACCTGAAGTCTGACAAGGCGGAGAGGATCGATGTGGCGGCTGGTCGAGGTGGCCCTTTCAAGCTCAGCTACCAAATCCACGGCCACGGACCAAAGAAGATCATCTGGATAATGGGTCTGGGTGGTTATATGAAGACATGGCAACGGCAAACCAAAGACTTCGGTCACATAGACGCCGACAAGTACACTTGTCTCATCTTCGACAACCGTGGGATTGGGGATAGCGATAAGCCGCTTCTACGCTACACGACGTCCGAGATGGCTAAGGACGCTGTGGAGCTACTGGATCACATAGGCTGGACACAACCTCGTAGCGTGCACGTCGTAGGCATAAGCATGGGTGGCATGATCTCACAAGAACTCGTCCGTCCCCACCCTACCTCCTCCCCACGTCCTTCACTGACACATCCCAGGGCCTCCAAATACCAAATCGCATCTGCAGTCTAAACTTCATCTCAACCGCGCCACGAATAGTCCGCACCCTCCCATACCTCGAGAACCTCCGCAACCGCATAAACCTAATGTGGCCTAAACCCCTCGACGAACAAATCAGCAAAGTCAAAGCCGACTGCTACTCCGCCTCCTGGCTAAAATCCCCCGACGAAACCGAATACGTCGTCGCCCCATTCCCAACAAACGGTGACCGCTTTGCGGCAGGCGAACTTTCCAAGCGCCTCACACCTGGAGTCTTCACACGCACAGGCTTCATGTGCCAGCTCTATGCTGCTGGCTTCCATCACAAGTCCGCTACGCAGTTGAAGGAGCTCGCTGATGTTGTGGGAAGGGAGCGGATCATGGTACTCCATGGCACCGGAGACCACATGCTAGACTTCATCCATGGCAAGATGTTGCTCGCCGAGCTTGGTGGGGAGGAAGGTGGCGTGACTAAAAGCTTCCATGAGGGGATCGGGCATGTGGCGCCTTGGGAGATTAGGAAGGAGTTCAAGAGGATACTCGTGGAGAGGATTAAGAAGACTGAAGCGATGTAAATCAAGCGGACTATCTCTCACCGGTATACACTGTCCACATCCTTAGCGGACGTAATTTACCTCCCGCAGCCCTCATGATTCTGGGAAGAACCTACCGTACAATGGCCGCACTTGCCTTGTGATCGTGCCTCGGTCTCATTACTACGCTATTCTCACACTCGACCACGCTGCCATTCTGCTGACAAGGGGGCATATATACCGTCTAATACTTTGCCAGCGTCCACGTTGCCTGTACTTAGCTGAGCGGCTGAGCTTGTTAACATACGCTTCCTTCAAGTTGAGGAACAGGCCACTGGGTCGTCATCATTCTACTTGTGTTGCGGGCCGAACTGTGACCGGTCATATTGAAATCGGATGTGATCTTTGCTTGACAGCATGTACAAGCGAGTGCAATCTACTTGAACTCCATCCTTTACTATTCACAAATTCATCTCATAAGCTCAAAGACGGGGCCTGCTAGGGCTAGAGTCCTTCGCCAGCTCGAACCGGTCGTTCATCATGACCTTGTCCCACGCAGCCACGAAGTCCTTCTTGAACTTCTCCTCGCTGTCAGAGCTACCGTACACCTCAGCAACAGCACGGAGCTCTGGGTGAGACCCAAGGATAAGGTCAGCGCGAGTCGCGGTCCAGACCTGCTCCTTCGTCTTGCGGTTGGTGCCCTCGAAGAGCTCCTTGTCCGGGCCGGTTGGCGACCACTCGGTGTCGACGTCAAGGAGGTTGAGGAAGAAATCGTTGGTGAGCTGGCCCTTGCGCTTGGTGAGTACACCGTGGGAAGAGCCGTCGTAGTTGGCGTTGAGGACACGGAGACCACCGACGAGGACACACATCTCAGGGGCGGTAAGGTTGAGCAGGTGCGCTTTGTCCACGAGGTATTGCTCGGTGCGCACACGGGGGGATGACTTGCCGTAGTTGCGGAAACCGTCGACGACTGGCTCCAGGTGCTCGAAGGACTGAGCGTCGGTCTGCTCCTGGGAAGCGTCTGTGCGGCCTGGCGTGAAGGGAACCTTGAGGCCAGATGCTTTCTCGACGGCAGCGCATCCGGCAAGGACAATGAGGTCTGCGAGGGAGACCTTCTTGCCGCCGCTCTGGGACTCGTTGAACTTCTTCTGTACGCCCTCGAGGGCAGAGAGTGT
>JAKLLW010001734.1:0-12163 GCA_022814695.1 Neocatenulostroma microsporum
TATATGGTATCATGTGGAGACCCGGCCTCAAATAGTGTCAGCGTGGAGATCAATGCCTCTAACGACAGCAGCCGTTCAAGTACGACGCCGTTGTCCGATTTTCGAAACAGATTTGTGGTGATGTCCACCAACGATTTCGCGCCCATCGCCTCAACCTCACCAAGATAGTTCGGATGGTTGTCGTAGTCCTTCGAGCTTTGGAACAGAGGTCTCAACTCGCGATGTTTTGCTACGAACAATGCTGTTGCCGCTGAGAAATCGTCCCAGGAGACCGATTCGTTACCGCAATACAATGTGGCGGAGCGTGCAAGCTGCCCAAGACTTAGGTTAGCTTTATCATAGCGAGCAGACGGAAGGCCTGCACTTTCCACAGTTCACCGTTACCCGCGACGGACTATCGGGGTACATACTACGAAGACATTAGCGGAATGTCTTCGCCCGGGTCCTCTGAGACTTGCCACTAATCTCTTGGACAATCCAACGCCTATTAAACCATGGCCGCTGCATGAGATTATGAACGGCCGCCCATTCAGGTGAGGTTAGAGGATCCTGCGTCAATGGATCGAATTCTCCAAGACGCAGCAGGCGATTGATAAAGGCTATAGCTCGCCCACTATCTTGATCCTCACGACCGAGCCAGACGGAAACGCTGTCAGCGCGATTGTAAATCATTGCCATCTTCTGTATCTGCGAGTTCTTCTCCGGGATGTCGATTTGGTTGATGCAGATGGCGTCCACCCAGAACAGACGGCAGTCATGGTGAGCTATCTCCTTGCGAAGCCGCTTGAGCGCATCGTACAGGTTGGCCTTAATTCCCAGTTGACACAGTCGGCCGTTCTGGAGAATGTTGATGTTGTGTCGATTGCGAACCTCACCCCAGGTGTACGAGAGGGCAGAGTAGCCGGGCGCATTTGGCACATTACGCCCACCCTCCCGGGTCAACAAGACCTCATGGCTAGCACTGGGCTCATCGTCTTCCGGAAGGCGATACGTCTGGATGGTCCCGTGCAGCTCGGAGTCTGGGTCGCCGGCCTGCAACTCTAGGAGGCGCACCTCATCCAGCTCGAGAGGCTCATACTGGTAGTCTCGCATGGTCACTCTCCGGATCAGCGACGGTCGCACTCATGAGCTTACGGTGACTGGTCGCCGGCAAAGGGATCATAGTACAAGTAGCAATCCTGCCAGAGATGCGATAGGAACGGGAACGTGGAGCGCCTTGAGCGCATGATAGCGTTCCTGACAAAACAACGTTGCTGCCATCGATGCTCAGCGACTTTGTGTCTTGCCACAAGCGGCGTTGGCTGTCACATTATTGTCCAGAGAGCATCGAAGGCATGTGAAGCTGTTCAGGTGGTTTCCAATACGACCCCATGCTTGACCGGGTAATGGAGGTGTGGTACTGCTGAGGTGAGAAGAACCTCTATACGGTCAACATTTCTGGCAACGGACGCAGGACATATTTCGTCGCGTGAAGACGTGACCGTTGTGGCGAACAACTTCCAAGCCACCCGCAAGGGTCATGAGTCGAAGCCAACGACATGCGAGAAAAGGAAAACGATAATGCTTGAAAGATGGTTAATGTTTGATCGTGGAGGTATTTTTGAAGATACTATCTACGCTCACGCTAAAGGTAACAAGATCATGATTAGGCCATCATCCAACTCCGGAGCCGTAGACGTCGTAGAGCTCGTCATCGACCCCCAGCCAACGCAATGAAAGGTGTCTAGGAGTGACGCTGAGGAAGCCCGCCGAGCGACCCGGCGGCAGCATGGGTATCATGTTGTGAGTGCTGCAGATGGTGTAGAGGTCCACTGGACTCGGCAGAAACGCTCTGGATAGTTCCAGTCCGCGCAAGAGCTGCCGTGAACGGTGTCAACTTGACATGCATGGTACTGCCAGGCTCCTAGTCCATGAGGCCAGCCTTGCCGTCACGGTCAGCATCGACCTTCGGGTTCATCTTGTCCTTCATGCTTGGCTTGCCGGACTCAGAGCCGTAGTTTCCGCCCATCTGCGAGGCGGAGGTACCAGTCTCGTTGCCGAGGGCGCCACCGACAGAGCGGGGCTCACCCTGGAAGCCGTCATAGCGCTCCTCGCGGCCGGCAAGAACACCACCCTGCTGCTTGAAGTCGTTCATGCTGACGGCTGGGAGAGCGGAGGTGGAGTGGTGCTGAGCAGCGTTGTGGTGGACCTCGTGGATTGGCACGGTCGTGTGAACGACATGAGGCTCGATCGTCTCTGCGAACAACGTTAGCTACGGGTCAGGGCACTGGAGAATTGGAGTGATGACGTACGCTTGTTGACGACCGGCTGGATAGTCTCGTGGACATGGTGGTGCATGTGCTCGCCGGCGACCACTGGTGCGACGGAGCTGGTGTGCTGACCCTCGACCATCTCGCGCTCGTCGCGGAACTTGCCCTGCTCGGCAGCCAGGCGGCGCTGAACCTCATCCTGGTTGTCGTGCTCGTAGGAGCGGTGCTCGACCGGGACGACGTTGTGGTGGTGCTGCTCTTGGAGTCTCTGCTGGTCGTTCACTGGCTGCACGGAGGTGTGGTAGTGATCCTGGTGCACCTCCTTGTCAATGGCGGTCTGGACATCCTCATGCTGAGTCTTGTTGATGGTCTCGTGGGTGACGGCCGGAGCGACCTTCTCGTGGACGGTGGTGTCATGGTGACCGGACTTGGACATGAAGTCCTTAACTGCTGCCTAGTTATTGAGAGCGGTCAGCGAACAATCTCTACAGGTATCTGTGTGCTACATCACTTACCTTGGCGGAATCCATTGCTGTGTTGTTGAGGTTGATGTGGTTAAGTGGTGATACTTGGTTATTCAGGTGGTTGTTGTGAGGATCGAAGTGATGTGTGTGGTATGTGGGAAGAGGAGGGATTGTAAACCTTCGAGAGTGAGAGGAAGTTATGTACCTGCTGAGCTGCGTTCACTGCTTGCTCCACATACAAACAATGACCACAACGTCATGCCACGCACCTTCTGCCCCGCTACTGTGGCAGTCAACCAGACACTGAGCGCCTCACTAGGCCGAGTCAGCCCCTGCAGGTTCCTGCGTAGACCGGCGCTTCCTGGTGTGAGATCATTGTGCCTGCACTACCGAGTGGGCTAGGCCTTGGCTGCTACATACAGTCACTGCCAGCGAATGGGAGTGGCGATCGCAGTCACAGCCCGCGCAAGCTCTCACACGTTTTCTGGCAATCTCTGACATCGGCAAGGCTTCTCCCTACGTTTCTTCTTCCCCTCTTCGGGCTCAGAGCAATCCTCCGCGAGAGGTCGGGCAGTTGTTGCTTGGGCGGAAAGTCTCTGCCCCGCCGAGGAGCTCTTTCCTGGCATTCAGTGCTGCAACTTGGTACGCTCCGAAAGCAGACATTTCATGCGGACTCAACGTGCCTCGTGTGATCGGTTGCAGCGGCGATACAGTGCACATCTCGGTCCGGACGGTGCAGACAGGACTATCGCTGTCCTCCGATCTGTATGTGGCAACCGAGAGCGTCCTGCATGTGGCTGTTGGATGTCGTGCAACGTTCAACATCCCCGCCGCGGCTGTCCGTGCCACAGCTTGCAGATCTGCCGCGATCGAGATGCTGATCAGCACAGGCACAACACACATCCCAGGCGCTCGGTTCTGCATTTACAAAGATTTCTATAACAATGCTTGCGTGACAGGAGCTTCTACGAAGCTTCAATCACGAAGCTGTGCTCTTGCGAGCCAGCTCCTGAGCGTTTAGAATTGTCAGTGTATCGCAGGAGGCAGTTAAATGATATAGGCATGACGTTATTGTTTACTTCCACTAGAACTTCCGCGCAGCAACTCTAGGCCCGGCTGCGGGGTCCACGATGCGGACTAGCGCAGCCTTCCGTACCTTCTGGACCCTGATAGAGCACAAGATCATCCGACCACTCCGTAGCACTTGCACACTGCAGGTGTGGCTGCCTATCTCCGTCCTCCTCCTACTGTTTGCTGCGTCATGCTTGATCGTACCGGAGACAGCACTGAGACCTTCTGCGTGTGGCAATCCGTGGCTGGAGCGGAGACTGACGGTCTCAGAGAAGACGCAGCGTCCTTCACAACCACGTGCCTAAGGACCAATGACGACTCCAAACCTTCATTAGCCGCATATTCAAGAGCCCGTGCGAAGGTATCCCCTGTATCATGACGCAGCTGTCAAGCTCGTGAGAACAGCTATGTCTGGGAGGAAGTTCGTCTGATGAGCAGAGAGCAGTCATTGGACCTCGTTGCACAACTCTTTCGAACTACCACGCCGCCAGCCTCCGCCTTGAGTCGCAGAACGGCAGAAGATGTCGACACGCAGTCCGAAGGAGAGACTCCAAAAGTTGTTTCACAGGAGTGAACCGCAACAATCCACTAAAAGGGACGATATTCAGAGCTCCCCAAAATCGCCGCCACCGGTTTCACCCAGCTCAGCGGGTGCTCGCAAACATGTGCGAAATTCGAGCTCTCGCGGCTCATTGCGGGATATGTTGCACAGCAGAGGTACGGATTTCTATCGCGGACCAGATGCGATGCTGGAAGTGAGCGACATCAACTAACGCACGATATGTGTAGGTCGTTCGGAGTCGAAGACAGCGAGACGTGAGAGCTCGGGAGACTATGGATCTATAATCACGCCGGAAACCCAGCCGGCAGCTCAGATCGCGGCAGCATCACCAACGTATCCTGAACGAAATAGTTCAATCCAACCCGAACGAACCACTTCACGCCTGCCAGATGTGGCGCATCAGTCGGATCTGTCCACAGATCTCCGCCATCTGACATTATCAGATGCTATTGGCAACAAGCCGTACAGCGAGGCCGTGGCAGATCGCAACATCGAGAAGCGCAAAGGGATCAACGGCGCACCCCCGTCGAATGTGAAGCCGCTAATTACGAGATATGATCGACACCCGGAGGATATGGCGAGGTCTTCCATGGGATCGCGAGGAGGCAATGGAGGATCGCCAATCACTCCGGTCACCTCTCAGGGCAGTCACAATTTGGCTCACAAATATGACTATAACAATCTACGCAACTCTTCAGACGTAACTCGTTCGCCAACCCCATCTGGGCCTGTCCGTAACTCTCGCAGGAGCGTGGAAGCGGGTGGGCGAGATATCCCGCGCTCCAGCATGGACAAGCCGCTTCCGCCGCAACCATCCGATGAGTTTGCTGCAGACTTGGAGAACGATCGAGTGGTGAAGCAAGAGCCTGGCGCTGGCACCTTGCTCGGTGCGCTGGGCGCACACACAGGAGAATTGGCCGACAAGTCGGTTGACCTTTCTGGCGTCGTGGACCTCTCTAACACGGCTGACACCACCCTGCACGAGAAATGGGCGCCTGCAATCACCCACGAGACTGTCACCCGCGACGTACACACCATCCGCGAAGAGCGCATAACTCGCGAGATCCACAATCACCATGTCTTCCACCGCATATTGCCGATCGTGGACATCGAGGTGCTTCCGGCTCGTCACTTCGTTCCGGTTGATGGGGGCTATGCGGAGATCTCGGAAGATGAGGTGCCCGGCCGTGCTGGACCGAACGCCCAGTGGGTCATAGCGGAGACGGTGTCAAGAATGCTGCCGAAGAGTAAGGGCTCGGTCGTTCCCAGTCGATTTACGGCCCGAAAGTTCGAAGGCACAGACGGCGACTACAAGGAGTATACTTCGCCCGATGGCGTCCCGCGCACTGAGCAATGGTGGGTACATCCACCGACATTCTACGAGCCGAATGCAATTGCCAGTGGGCAGACCTACCCTTTCTACATCGGCTCCTCGGACCCGGCAGATGATGGTCTGCGCGCCGGCCTGCCGCAGGGAGAGGTCATTGGGGTCTCACCACTTCTGGCACAGCAGCGAAGAGAACAAATGGACGCGCAACAGAGCATGGGCGGAAAGCGTTTCGAAGAGGCACCTCCTGTACCCCAGCACAAGATGTTCCCTGCAGACCTGGTGGACAGAAGGACGGGACAGTTTGCTAATTACAACAAGAGCGGACGGTAAGCCAGGCTTGGCTAAAAGTTTCGCAAGGCAACTTCGGCATGTATACTATGTGTAATTGTACTTCAGCAAAGCCTGGTTAGCGAGGCGTTGTGTGTGTAGGATCAGCATTGGCTTTGAGCGTTCTTCGTTTGCCATAGTTATTCAGCGTACCCTAGGAACTTGTGATCATCCGCACTCGGGCGAAATGCGGTCGAACTCGCTGCCTCCTCCCGGCCATTGTCTCCGCTCACTTACCCTGCTAGACAACATAGCGACACCAAGATAGCTGGCATCCTGAAGATGATAGCTGTATTCATCATCACCACTCCATGTTCCCGCTGGTTTCCTGTAGCATCTTGGAGCTACTTCAATCGACCATCTTTGCTGCCCTTGAGTGCGCCATATAAAGCCAGCCACCAGACCGTATCGCGACTGCCCAACTCGCCCTCCAGGCGATATCCCGGGCCAAGTCTCGCATACATCCCGCCCTCAAAGAAAGTCACAAACATGTCGAAGAGATCTCCCATGGTCTGTCTGGCCTCCCACGACGACGTGAGCCTTCCGATGGTCCTGCCGTCCCTTATGTAGGCGCATCTCACACGTAGCAAGCCAGGAATCTTGATAAGCATCATTCTGCGCCAGCTAGGCTCCATTGGCCCGGGCTCGTCCCCTCCGCGACTCCCTCCATCTACGTCTAGACAGAACTCATGCACCGTCTGTCGATCGTTGTAGATGGTGTATGCGAAGGTGTGTGTATTGGTCGCTAGCGGCCGGCAGAAGAAGATGGGGTTGACAGCCTGATTTGGAGATAACGCGGCATCGGGTGTGATGCTGGAAGGCCTCATCCAGAGAAGCTCCTGAAGCTTTGCTGATCCGGAGATGGTAGCGCTGAAGGTACGACTGACACGTTGAGCGGCGAGAATGCCTCCGGCATCGATGTGCAATAGGATTGTTTCCAGCAGCTCTGCGATGCCAAACACCACTGACGCAGGGTCGTCGTACCCGGACATCTTTGGCCTAGGCATCGATCAGCACGTCTCTGGTCATGCTCGCGTGGCACTGACTTACGGCAGGACTCCAGGAGATGCAGCGGAAGAAGTGATGCAGCCGAAGATGATTACTCCGGATGTATCAGCAGGCGGGTCCGCTGTCCTACGAAGCGAACGTTGTGAGTATATCGGTAGCTGTGAAAGTTGTGGAGTTGGTCACCAAAGCAGACTCTGAAACACGGAACCATCCGCCGCAAAGCAGATTTGCATGTGACACTGGCAATCACCACACATCTGTCAGGCCCCTCAGGGGCTGTGTCCTTGTCTCTCGACGGCACAACAGCAGTTCGAGCTCTCGTATAGGTCGCTAGGGCTCTTTGGTCTGCGCTCTACGGCTGGAAAGATACGCTATGCAGCGTATAATCACGCATGCAGAGCACGACTTCGATAGCAGGAAGCGCAATCCGCATCATGTATGCTACCTACGAGTCAAGCCTACCTCTTCTTCTATACCATCAGTACCACTTATCTTCCGTCTTAGCTCCTTGAAGCGCGAGCCCCTCCAACACATCGGACTTCCTCCTTGATGCTGCGATCCACGTATCTCTTGGTGGGATGGCGCACACCATGACTACCCTTGATCGTTTTCGTCGAGTCTCTGAGCCCGTATACCCTCAGCCGTGATCATTAACTCTCCTAGCAACCCTGCCAGCTGGACGGAGGGCTGTACAGTAACAAATGGCCACTGTTTCTCATGGCCAGCGAGCACCACCTTGAACCGGTCGTCCTCTACCGGCGCGTCAGCGATCGGGCTGTTACGGGGAAGACTCGGCCGGAGTGCTTGTTCCCAGCCATGACTTCCCAGTATTTCCTCCCGCCAGCAGTTTAGGCGTACGATGTCGCGCTGCCTGGTCCAGTCCAAGCTTACCAGCCGCTCCATCCTGATCCAATGACCATCTCTCCCACAGATCCAGCCCTTCCATGGCTCCTCCTTCCCGAGTGAGGCAGGCTCACAGTCTACCGTCACTTTCTTCATCTCTGAGCCGCAAAGAACTTTTGGTAGCATGCGAGTTCGATAGCTTGTCGAGGCATGCGCGCCGATTTGCTTGTATTCGCCACCGTTGTTGGGATCGTGCACCAGGCCGGTATCCGGGTCGAGCTCCCCAATGTCACGACCATAAGGTTCGACGACGGGTTGGACGATAAGCATATCTTTCCAGCTTCCTACCGTATTGAGAGAACCACGATCCGCGAGCTTCATGCGCATTTCCCAACATCCATTCACGTAGAAGACCACACCTTGCGGGTTGCAATCGAGAGTCTCAACGCGGATCCAGGGAGACCAGTCGGAAGTGCGGGAGTCCTCTTTCTCGATGACCGACTTGGATTTGAGCAGTGGGTTGCATACCCACTGTAGGGGTCCACCACCAGAAGGTACTGGAGTAGCCCTAAAGAACAGCTTCTCTTGCAGTTTCGGGGAGTCCCGAATAGTTGATTGGAAGTGCTTGTCGACGCGCTGGCTTAGGAGAAGAGTCTCCATGTCGACGTTGAGCAAGATAGCTTCGAGGAGCTCGACGGTGCCGAGTACGCTGGCGGCCGCCATGGTGGTCGCGATCGAGATGCTCTTGCTGGGATGGTCGCAGTCGATCTCTGCGGAAATAGCAGTGTTTGGAGCACGGTTGGTGCCGCAAGAGTTTTGAAAGCGCAAGTTGACGAGCCAAGTGTACCGTGACTGTTTTCGTGGTCACATGAGCAGGTCTTGGAACACGGGATCGGCCGGCGGAAGAAACAAACTAGCTAGCATGTGAAGCGCCACATCCCGACCGCGCTGTATCAGACAGCAGGAATGCGGAGTTGGAGTGGAACAATGTTCAGATGCGAGGAATCATATCATGAGAGGTAGAGAGCTTCGTTTGCTTGCATGCAAAAGGCCGAATAGGGCCGATTCGTAGAAACATGTCGTACATACCACATCCTCCTCCCACAAGAACGCCGGAGGTCACCCACCGTCCCCTATAAACGCATATCGCATCGTGGGATCTCATCACTCATCATCGCCCACGTTCCCATTCGGCTCCTCGGCCACTTGAGGCAGGTCGCCACCGCTAGCCAGGCCGAGCCTTTCTTCTTCCTTTCTTTGCCTAGCGGCCTCGGTCTCTCGCCTGAGATCTTCGAGGTTCCATGCTCCACCGTCGTCCTCTTCCTCATCGTCAGAGACCTCCCAGTCGCCCTTTTCGAACATGGCTCGTCCGGTGGCTTCCTTCATCTTGGCCGCCTCAGCCTCCGCAGCCTTCTTATCCAACCTCTCCTTCTTCCACTTGGCGAAAGTCTCGGGGTTGACGGGCGTGAGAGTACCCGTCAGCTTGTGTCGCTCAGATTCCAGGAAGTCCTCCAACGTAAGCGTCGCCAGCGGACTCTTATCCATCATAGCCTTCTCCGCCGCCCTCTGCTCCTTCGTCTTCAGCACGAAACCCGGCGGCAGCGAGTGCTTATACATGCACTTATCCCCTCCATTCGGACACTGCCAGAACCAGCCATACTTCCCATTCTCCACCGCCTCAATGAAAAACTTGCACACCTTATCCGTCGTCGTCTTCGGATTGCCATGCTTTGACAAAACCACATTCCTCAACTTCTCCTCGTCCCAGTCAGCCATGTCATCCTTCTTCTTCTCATCTTTCTCATCGCCTTCCTCGCCTTCACGGGTATCGGTGTAGAGAGACCGTTTCTGGCCCTTCCGCTCAATTTCGAGGTCGTGGGAGAATTTGCATTTCTTCCCTTTGTCGCACATGCCTTTCTTGAAGAACTGGCATAGTACTGTTTTTGGGTCGACTCCGAAGGGGACTTTCTGGTTGTTGACGGGTTTGAAGAGCTCGGCGGCTTCCTTCCTCGCCTGTTCTGCTGCCGCCTTCTCCTTTTCGCGAGCAGCTTTTTCGGCGGCTTTGCGCTTCTCGTCCGGTGTGCCTGAAGTCGCTTGGGCTTGGGCGAGCTGCTTGATGTGTTTCTGCGCGGCACCACCTTTCTTGTTCTTCATGCCGAATGTCTTGTCATCGGCGCTTGGTTTCGCCTTCTTTGGCGCATTGTCCTGCTTTTTAGGAGGCATGTTGGGCTATTGATGTGGTCGTGTGGTGTTTTGGTGGTAATAGAGATATATCTATCCGCTTCTTCGCCGCTATGGATGCTGTTTCTGTAGACTGCTGTGATATGTGGCGCAGGTGCTGGTGGCTGCTCGGACTCTCAGACTAAAGGCGAAGGGAAGCTCTCCATCGAGTTCGCAGGCCACAGGTGACTGAATTGGACTGCAGGAGTTCGACGGTAGTGAAGATTCGCAGAGATGTTTCGATGTGACGCAGTGCGGAGTGAAAGGCGGCGTTCAGGGCTTGGCAGGGCTGGTTCGGATAAAGCTGCCGAGAAGGACAGCTTCAAGATCGCATGTGATCGAGAGCAATGCGACAGCGACACTGAGCACATCCACCACATACCGACAACCCATTGAACTACAGTACGCGAGTTTCCATCTTACAATTACCAAGATCACGACCTAATACCCTCCAGCCCCTCAACTTCACCCTCAACACCAACCACAACCACAACCCCAGTACATCAGACACGATGATCTCCGACGCCTCCCTCTACTCCCTCGCCGTCTTCCTCGGCAGCGCAGCCATGCTCATGATCGTCCTCTACCACTTCCTCGAGATCAACGCCCAAGACGGCAAAGCAACCACTCCCCTCAGCAGCGAGCGGAAAGCCGATGCCATACCCCCGAAGGCGAGATGAGGGTAGTATGAGGGCAGCAGACAGATCTGGGGTAGCGGTTCGCGAGCATTCTCACGCGCGAGAACGTTACCAAGCGACTCTGGAGGCCGAGAGAGAAGGAGACACAGACAATGGACATGGAGAAACGTGGTTCCATGAGGAAGGCAGCGGTCAGGACATGATACCCTTTAGCGACAATGAGGAAATGCGATGGAAGTCCGCAAGCACGGGAGTGTTCTCAGGATGCATTGTACACTATCTCGGAGCTCAAGGCCGCTCAAGCTAATGCCCGAAAGCCATGCCACGCTGGGAAAGCGAGATCAAAGCTCAAAGCTCCCGCTCTTCACTCATCCTGCTCCTGGTCGTCCTCGCTGTCACTGTCCGGCCGCTCGCCTTCACTAACAATCTCATCCTCAAAGTCCTCATCATCCAAGAACCCCAATTTCCTCTTCTTGTTAGCAAACGTAGCCCCAGTCTTCTCCATACTGGTCCCCACAGCCTCCTTATGCTTCTCCAGCTCCTCGAGCTCACCAGCCGCCTTCCTCTCATCCTTGGTCATATGCGCGCTGGATGCACTACCAACTTTAGGGCGACCAGGCAAGACATGCGGTACGACGCGCGAAGAAGCTTCAGGCATCTCACCTCGCTCGCTCTGCGGAATAATGATAGGCGTGACCGACCTCCCTTGAGCGTCCGAAAGGTAAGCCTCAGAGTCTGTGGCGTTATAATCTAGGCGAGGCGGTGTCTGTCAGCACTTCTTCATCAGCATACAGCGCTTTACCACAGGTGAAGAAGAACCGACTCACCACTCATGCCACCTCGTGGCCCGTCACCTAACTCCCACGCCACAGGCTGAAGATGCGCCTTATTGATGTGCTCCATCCATGTCTGGAAATCCTGGAACGCAGCGGCCATATCCTCAAACTTCGCCTTCGCCTTGCCCTTTCCAGCATGACTGGCGGAGCCCTCGCAGCCCTCCCACAAACACTCGTAGACTCGGTCGCCGTTTGGCTTGCCGTGAAGCTTGACTACATGCTTCTTAAGTGTGTCGAGGTTGTGCAGCTCAGCACCACAGTCCTTCCACTGACACTTCCAGACTTGGTACTTCGGCTCCACCAAGTCGTCCGGCCTACTCTGTTGCTTGGGCCTGCTCGTTCCTGGCTTTGGTGGCGTTAAGCCTTGTGCCTCGCGGGAGTGCACGTTTTTGCGCCAACCAAAGGGACGGCCCTTCTTCTTGACGACGTTGCCGTTCTCGTCGAGCTGACGGAAAGCAGCGTAGCCGACGGGCACACCTCCTGTCGGCGCAGATACAGGAGTATGCTGAGCAGGAGTTTGACGGTTGGGCGTGCTTGTGTCGCGGGCACCGCCGCCGTTTGCAAGCGAATGTGCTTCTGGCATACTGGCCCTCGGCTTCCTTCCACGACGCTTGA
>JAKLLW010001735.1:0-12150 GCA_022814695.1 Neocatenulostroma microsporum
GAAGGTGACGCGAACTGCAATGCCACGGCTCGAACATGTGATGGCGCAGATATGTACCTGTGGCGGGCGTCAGTATATCGAGATGGGAGGAACATGCTGGGGAGCTCTGAGCCATCTCCGGCACCGAGTTTGCCAGTGCTCACCTTCTCGTAAACACCAACGGTTCCATTGAAGGTCTCCTCCGTGCCTGTTGGAATGATCCGCACATGGGAGACGGCTTCGCGTAGCGGCCGAACCGCGTCCTCGCGTAGCAATTCGTATTGTGCGCCCAGGTAGGCCTCTGTAAGCACATGGTCAGCATTGTGAACGTGAGATGACGCGTAGTATGGGTGAGACTGACCTTTGGACTCCCAGGCACCGACTGGCTTGTTTGGTACGATCTCGACAATGTCAGAGGAGCTTGCTGAGCCCGTGTCGGTATCTCGGACCTCGCCGCTGGTTGGTACTTCAGGGCGGTCGAGCCATGGGCCGCCGTCAATGCGCTTCTTGGAGTCTTCGAAGTACGAGCGAATCTTGAGATTCAGTTGCGGTGGCAGGATCCAGAGGTCTGTTGAGTTGTTCTCCGGACGGAAGGCCTTCCTTGAGCGCCCGAAGCGCTCGAGGAGGTTCTCATTCATGCTTGATGATGAGGAGAAGGAGGAGAAGAAGAAGGCGGCCTAAAAGCGATGGGTGTAAGGAGGGTTCTTGTGTGTTTGTCCGTGAGCTTTGGAATGTGGAAGGTGGAAGGTGAAAAGTGGAGATCGAGACTAGCGGTGTTGATCGTGCTCGAAGTTGAAGGAGGAAGGTGCAGATTCTCGGCGTTGGAGCGCAGCCTGGTGCTTCCGTAGTTTTTGGCAGTGTCTGCTCGCGTGGGGCGGGGAAGGGGAATCTTGACATTGAGGACATGGGAAGAGCTTGAGAGCAAAGTGTTCTAGACGGAAAGCTGCAGGCGTTGCTATGCAAACGCGCCTTCCTTGCCACATGTCGAACAAACGGCAAACCGTGCCAATCCCGTCCCGATGGTCGGGCCGGAAACCTCACCTCTTTCGGATGATTCTTTCGAAGGCTGTGGCTGTAGCATACCCGATCGATGCAACCAGGCCTTCCCGTCCTCCTGATGACCAGAGATGCACCTGACAAGATGTGAGTTAGGGCGTACATTGCCCTGGGACTTGAGTCCCGGTCAAGAAAAAGACAAGTACTTGGTTGGTGGGCCACTACGCGAGGCAGGACATTCGCGGAAAGCGAAGTTGTCATAGCATACACAGCGTGTATCATCAACCGCAACTCCCATGGCCAGTGCTGCTGTGCTTGCTGGTGCTTGCACCCTCCCGGGTTGAGCATTTAGCCGTAGCCATGCTCTATTTCAAATACCGTCCCACATCTCATGCAAGCGCCCTAGTCTTCTCAAAGCGTACACCTTTCACGCAGTCCTCTGTTATGCGACATAGAGCCTCCAACTTGTTCTTCCATTATGGACTCTTCAGGCGGCTTAAGCCGCTTGTATACCGTTCGATAGCATCTCACGTAGTTGCGTAGTTGGGCAGGTGAGCCTTCCGGTCGAGAAATGGGAGAACAGTCTACCCTTCATGATGGTAACTGTACACCTGGCGATGGGAAGTAGTGATAGCCGTTGGACTGCCTCGCTCCTCCCGTCTCCTCTCCAGCACATCCTGGCACGGCAGCATCCGAATGAGGCTCTGCGGAGAAGCCGCAACGTGCATGGGTAGCTCGAGCGGACTTCCAGATCTCAAGAAAGTGTTGCGCTTCCATTTCAAGAGCCTTGAGAGAGTAACATAGCGTCGCCAGGCATCTTCCCAGACATTGGAGCGCATACAGCTCCGCCAATGCCAGCGCGGATCCATCAAAGGAGGAAGATAGCGAAGGACGCGCTTAGACCAGGCTGAGGCGCATCGCGTGCGACTGCTTCCACCATATCAGCCCAGCCCAGCTGCAACCAAGGCCATTGCGCTCCCGCACGACTAGTCCTGTACAGTAAAGAGAAGTCTCTCTTCCAGCCATGGCGGACTTCGATGATGCCGACCCAACAGCCGAGGATGAGTTCGAGAATGAGGATGAAGAGATGGAAGACGCGAATGAGCAGGACCAAGACCAGGATGCAGATCAAGACCAAGATGATGATGCAGGCAGAGATGATGATGAGGACGAGGACCAAGACAACGACGACGACGATAACGGCGACGACGACGAAGACGAAGATCAACCCGACTCACCCTCCCAGCGACCTTCCCAAGCAACCACCGCTCCCCGTCGCTCACCCACACGAGATACCCAACCCAATCCCTCCCTCGTCCTTACTTCTGCCTCCCCACATGCGGTCACCGGCAGCGGCATAGTAGCCTCCTGGATCCCGCCTCCTTGCCCAGAAGCTCTCACCGCACAAGCCTACGACATCGTGCCCACCATGGCCGCACCGCAAAGCACATCCATCAATGCCATAGCCGCCACTCCCGACATGCGCTGGGTCTTCTCCGGAGGCACAGACGGCTATGTGAGGATGTACAATTGGGTCGACACGGCGAATGGCAAAGTGCCGTTGACGGTTGCGCAGAAACATCCATTCGTGGACAGTGTCATGAAAGCTGGGAGTCTTGTGACGTATTGGGAGAACGAGGAGAGCCTGCTGAGGACACCGATGAGAGGAGATGATGGAGCCAAGTGGACGAGTCCGGTGTATGCGCTTGCCGTGCAACATCAGGCTGTCTGGCTTCTCTCGGGATTGGAGAGCGGTGGGATCAACTTGCAGACTTGTCGGCATCAGGCGGGCACGAGGATTACGACGATGAAGGAGCATACTTCTGCTGTCTCCGTACTGGCGCTGAGTCAGGACGAGACGCAAGTGCTTTCTGGGAGCTGGGACAAGAACATTCACGACTGGGACTTGAATACGGGGAAAGTGAAGAGGTCCTTCATAGGTTCCGGAAGCCAGATCAGTGCCATTGAAACGAGGCCTCTGAGCGATGTGGCTGTGCCTGAGGTCTCGGAAGCAGTACCCGAGTTTACGAATGGTACTTTCTCGTCGAATAACGCAGATCAGCCGCTCGCGAATGGGATCTTTGGAGATGGCTTCGACTTTGGCAATGGCAATGGCAATGGGAAGGGTGATGAAGCGGACGCGGCGGGGTCGCCAGATGGTAGTCTCTTTGGCGACGGGAGTCTGTTCGGCGATCAGAATGCTGCCGGAGATGGCAATGTTTTTGGAGAGGATGATGATGAAATGACGAGAGCACTGGCGAACGGGCTAGAATGGAACGATCAAGATGCGCCTGGAGAGGAGGACACAGATATGGGTGGCATGGGCGAAGGAGGGCCGGTGATGCCTCCTCAGTCTTCTGCACCTGCTGCAGACACCAACCAGAACCTTCCCAATGGCCAGCCAGACTCTCAAGCGAATGGTGACACGCAACCTCCCGAACAACCATCCCAACCACCACCTCTCACAAACGGCACTCTCTCCCACTCAGACGAACCCTTAACCGCACCACCCACAAACGAATCCTCTACTCACCCACTCACAAACGTAAATACAACAACTTCCGCCGCCGACCTCCCACCCCAAAGCGAAAGCACTTTCCTCTCAACCTCCATAGACGGCTCCATACGGATCTGGGACCGTCGCCTTAGCTCTCCCATCGCAGTCATCCAACCAAGTGGTACCACGCCACCTTGGTGTACAGGCGCCTGCTGGTCTCCAGACGGTAATACCTTCTACGTAGGCCGCCGCAATAACGCCGTAGAAGAATACAGTATCCATAAACTAGGCGCAGCCGGCATCGGTGGGAACGGGGCACAGCCGAACAGACAGTTCAAATTCCAGCCCGGCTCCGGTCCCGTGTACTCTGTGCGCGCTATGCCTAATTCTCGCCACTTGGTCTGCGCTTCCCAGGATATCTTGAGGATCTACGATTTGAAGCATGGATTGGAGGGTAGTGAGAGGGTAAGGGGCTCAGGGGCTGTACCTTTTACTATTGTGCCTGGACATCGGGGAGGAGTGATTAGTGGGGTATATGTGGATCCGAGCTGTAGGTTTATGTTGAGTGCGGCGGGGAATCGGGGGTGGGAGGGTTTTGGGACGGAGGTGTTGCTTGGGTATGAGATTGGGGTGCAAGATGATCAAGGAGTTTGGCACAAGTAGAGAACAGGTTCAGTGGTTGGAGAGATGGGTGGGTACGTGGGCGGCGGTGTTGGAATTGGAGGTGGATGGGTGCATTGAGGAGGCGGTGCAGTGCTTATTGTTCTCGCGGATACCCAATACTCAGTTTTGTCGCAATGTATTGACGTCCAGCATGGCGTAAACAGAAGCGACCCCGTCTATCCTACCATGATACTTCCGACTGGCATACTACTAGTATCAGTTTTCTCCATGTTCTGGCCTTTATTTGGTTCCTGCAAGACTGAATGCGAGCTGCATACCCCGCCGACGTCGAGAATCGTGCATGCAGTGATTAGCGAAACACCTTCTCTGATACGCCATCTGCCTGAACCTCCGGCCCAACAAACGAGCAACAACCGCAGCGTAGGATCGAACACTCAAGGCCGCTATCAGGTTCAGGGTACGTTGAGTGCCATCCGCTTTTGATAGCGTTCACAGCTGACTCTCTGTCAGGCTTTACGTTCGCACAAGGCTGCACGACGATTTGGAGATTGTATTTGCATTCACGAAACTTCCCAAGACTACAAGAGCCCGTCTTTTGTCTTATTTAAGATTGTTACAGCGAGCTCAACCAGAGCGAATACGGTCACAATTACGCCTTTGCTGTCACCATACGGCCTGCGGAACACGATAGGATACCACAAATTCCAGCTATCAGCAAGCGGCCATCATGTCAAGCCCTATGGACGCCCACAAGCAAGGTCTCGCTCGGTAGGTCTGGCCAATCTCTTGAGGACTAGTACCTTACTGACCACTTGGAAGGCTTTACAAGAGCGGAAAGTTCTCCGACTTCACTATCGTCTGCGGGCCGCATACATTCAATGTCCACAAAGTCGTCATCTGCGCACTGTCGGAGTACTTCGTTGCGCCGTGCAGCAGCTTTGCTGTAAGTGTTTCACATCACATCGCCTCCCCACAATGCTGATGCGAAGTAGGAGGGCGACAAGAACCGCATCGAGCTGAAGGCCATCGGCAGCGGCAGCGACAGCGATGACGAGGCGTGCGACGATCCCGAGGCCATCAAACTGATGGTTGACTTCTTCTATGAGCTTGACTACGCTGCGGAGAAAATTGAGGGTGTTGCTACGTCCTCTGCGAATCCGGCCACGCCGGCTTCTACGACAGACAAGTTCAAGAATATGTCGCTCGGCAGTGGAGGGTTTAGCGGCACAACAGCATTTGGCGGCACCGGCGACCCCGTCCACAGACCTGCCCACAATACATTCGGTCGAAGTCCAGCCTTCCAGCCTACGCCGTTCGGATTCGGCTTGCCACCGAGCAATACCGCAGCCACGAAGCCAGCCTTCCCGATTTCAGACGGCAACATGGTCATGCATGCCAAAGTCTTCGCTGCGGCAGTCAAGTACCAGGTACCAGCGCTGAAGAAGCTCGCTGCTACCAAGTTCGACGATGCTGTAAGGCTGGGCTGGAATCACGAGACCTTCGCTCAAGCTGTTCATATCGTCTATAGCACGACACCGGATGAGGTGCGAGAGCTACGCGATGCCGTGGAGGAGATTATTCATACCCATGGGGAGCTACTCAATAAGCCGGAAGTGGAAGTCGCTGTTCGTGAGATTAGCGGGCTTGCGTACGAGTTGCTTCGTCGGAGCCGTGGGTTGAAGGCGGGTGATGGTGGCAGCAAGGAGGGGAACAGAGACAGCCCCTTCCGGACGTGGTAGGGTGGAATCGTACAGGCGGACATGCTCCTGGGGAGGTTCATATTGCAGCCACCGGCGCCTTCTTGCCCACCGGGTGCCACTCGGTGAGCCTACGAACGGTGACTGTGATCGATCCGCATGGAATGCTGCTGTGCGGACTGTGTGGCAGGGCGAGCGTGCGAGGGCCATATGGGTAGCCCAGACAGCGACAAGATCAACTTCTGCGCTTCCCATGGCACGCATGAGTCGCTAACGATGTCTTGCTTGTGTGGCGTGAGGAGAGAAGCTTGCCCTTCGGTGCAAACTGTAGCTGCATCGTTTCCGGCGCATGGTCTCTCACCTGTTCCTGCAAGGCTGCATGCATGCTAGGTACCCCGCTGGCAGGCCTCAGGTCTTCGTGCATGCATGGAAACGCACCTTGCTTGTTTCACGCTTCTTGATTCCACTTGTGTTCATCATTTTCTTGACTTCATGCTCGTTTGAACGCCAGACAACCGGACCTCGCGCTGGCAACAAGCTCTCGATATGGACAGGTGGGATGACTCCACGGTCATCAAGATGACAGACCCAGTAGATGCGCTCAAGCAAGGCCTCGCCGAGTGAGCCGTACCCTATCCATAGAGTGTACCATGGTTTACTGACTGCGCTTTCCAGACTTTACGCCAGCGGCGAGTTCACCGACTTCACCATCAAATGCGGCCAGTACGAGCTGAAAGTTCACAAAGCCGTCATCTGCGCCCAGTCGCCTTACTTTCGAGCGGCCTGTGGGAAGAGATATGCTGTAAGTCTCCTTGCAAGGCTGGATGCTGGCGAACCATGCTGAAGTGGTGTAGGAGGGCGATGCTGGCAAGATCGAGTTGCAGGCACTCACCCCAGGGCAAGAAGATGAGGAGTGCGATGACCCGCTTGCGGTCAAGCTCATGGTGGATTACTTCTATCGTCTCGACTACAGCGCTCCCGCATTGCCGACATGGAATGTAACGAAGAAGGCCCCTGCGCCGCCTGAGCATGATGGTCCGGTCGAGGTCCCCGAGACGGAAGATCTCGAGTTGTGGGCATTCACACCGAAGAAGAAGAAGGAGAAGAAGAAGGTTCGTAACCCAGAGCCTTTTCAATTTGTCTTCCCCGCAAGCAAGACTGACCGTAGACATTCAGAAGAAGCACACCGTCGACGACAATGTCGTAGTGCACGCTAGAGTCTTCGCAGCAGCAGTCAAATACCAGGTGCCTACCCTCCAAGCACTGGCAGCGACCAAGTTCGCCAGCGCTGCAACTTTGAGCTGGGCTCATCCGAAGTTCGCGGACGCAGCCCGCATCGCCTACACTACTACATCAGAAGATGTACGTGAGCTACGTGATGTAGTCGGACAGACCATCTATAAGCATCAGATGCTGCTCGATAGCCCAGTGATCGAAAAGACGGTCCGTGGGATCGACGCCTTGCTCTGGGAGCTCAACCGGCTTGGCCGTGGCTTGCCGGCAGTTGCGAAGAGGAACGAGGAGGAGGAGTGTATCTGTGCACGCTGCGAAGGTAAGCCGTATTTCGTGGAGTGCCAAAGTTGTGGAACAGACTACATGGGGTGCTGTTATGGGAGCTGCCGGAGCTGCCAGCCGTAGTCGCTGCTGCTCGGCATTCAATGTGAAGAATAGGGTGATCAGGTGAAGCACCTGCACCGTTTCCTCGCGTTGCCTGATTGGAAGCTGCGGGAATTGATGAATCAAGCTACTTCAGCTAGATTGAAACGAGGACTCAGGAGTATCTTTCACAACCAGCATGGACTTATGAATCGACTGTCGGACATTAGGACGATCATATACACTCCTCATCTTCACTTTCTCCAGCCGATGTGCCAGCTTACGTCTCGAAGGTTGCTCATTCGCTGACGGTGAAGGCGTGGAGTGAATTCAAGCATCACTCCCATCGTTGGCAGGTGCAACTCTGAAGATGTTCAATGGTCACATGTGCGTTGCTTACCAGTCACGACGGCGTAACACCCGCACTTTCTTCTCTACATATAACTCATAACCTTTTCAAGATTTCAGAAGGCGCCACCTTGCATCGAGCACAACATGGCCACACCAATGCAGTCACTTCAGCGAGGCCTTGCGAGGTAGGTTATAGTTCCAACTCCATGCCTGAATAGTGGCGCTGACATACTCTCCAGGTTGCACCAGAGCGGCAAACACTTGGACTTCACAATCATATGCGGACCCTACACCTTCAAAGTCCACAAAGCCGTCATCTGCGCCCAGAGTGAGTACTTCGACACCATCTGCAGTCACAGCAGCTTCGCTGAAGGTGGCAGCGGCTCCATTCAGCTCAAGGCAATCGGGGAGGAGGACAGTGATAATGAATCATGCGAAGACCCGGAGGCTATCAAGCTGATGATCGACTTCTTCTACCAACTTGACTATTCGGCGGAAGCGATAGAGCCCAAGCAGGCAGCAGCCACCGTCCCGGAAGTCTTCTGGCGTGTAACGGCTCGGACCGGGACAGCGAAGGTGACGCCCACCATCACCACCCGTCGAAAGCGCCATCTGGGTGCGGTAGCGGTTGACCCGGAAGAGATACGGCTGGCCTCCACGTCCAAAGGCAACGTGTTAATGCACGCTAAGGTGTTCGCAGCTGCCGTAAAGTACCAAGTCCCAGCTCTGGAGGCCCTGGCCGCTTCGAAGTTTGTAGAGGGAGTGGAACTTAGTTGGGACCATGAGAGCTTTGCGGCCGCAGCACATATCATTTACACCACTACGCCTAGCGAGGTCCGAAAGCTGCGGGACATTGGAGCAGATACTCTCGAGAGGCAGAGCACGCTGCTGGACAAGCCGGAGATGGATTCGGTAATGTGCAGTATCAATGGTCTGGCTTACGAGTTGCTGAAGAGGAAGCGGAATCTTCAGAACACCAAGGATGGTCAGGCAAAGGCGCAACTGTTTAGCTGGTGCACTGAGTGCCAAGGACCCCTCAATGAGACTGTCTGCGGCGGGTGCGGTGAGGGGAGCAACATTTGCTGCAATCCATTTCAGTGCGCGCAATACGGATATATCTGGAGTTGATCTGGGGATGCTGGCACGCTGCAAGGGCCGCGGCGGAAACATTGCGAGAAGGGACGTGTTTCGGGCAGGATTCAGAGACCTTTCCAGCGGCGAGCAGAGTGCTAGGATGACTTCGGAAAGTAATTAGCTGATACAAGATTCCAAGTGATCCAAGTGGCGGTGAGATAGAATGTTGCTTGTCAGCGATCTCAAAACCAGCCTTCTTCCGGGAGGCAGACGGAAGCAATAAGGCTTCTGGAAAAGCCGCGATGTGTGTCATGGTGGTCTCTTTCCGGTCGTCCCTCTTTAACAATATACAGCTGGGCCGATCGCACGGTCGTAGGAATGGAGAGCTCAACCAGCCATCAATGGTCTTGGGTAAAGGTCCATATGTATTGTGTAAGGCCACTACCGTGCTTTCATTCCATATCAGTGATGAGCATGAAGTCCATGTGCTCCACCTCGAATCCCTCTCGTGCCGTGCATTGCGTGCTCGCACCGCTGAAAATGGATGACAGTGGACATTGCCGCCATCCCATGAGACTTCGGTCGTTCCCAAGCTGCTGCATAGGCCGTCGTGGGCCTAAAAGCACCCAACCACCTGGAGTGTCTTGTCGCCATCTCGGAATCGTATCAGTGTGTTCGGCCTCGCGATTATCGTACTGGTGATCAGAACAATGGCGGTATGTGGATTCTTCTATTGGAATCTCGAGCCGCAACGCACTCTGTCACTGAGCCTTGCTCGCATTTCTACGACTGCGATCGTCAGTGGGGTCGACCGCAAGCCGAGGCAAAAGAGAAGGAGCCGAGAGAAAACATTATGTTAACAAGGAGCACCTTGAGCGACATGTGCAGACTACCCACACGCAGGCACAATTATGACCCAAGCCGATGTCCCAAACGGGATTGTACTGTTCCACTATCCGCTGTCACCATACGGCAGGAGAGTGTGCTGGTACTTTGCACTTCGAGGCATACCATACGCAGAATGCGTGAGTCGCAGACTGCAGGTTGACAGCAATGCCGTGGCATGACTGATGCGGACTGCAGGTTCAACCAGCCATCCTGCCACGCCCTGATCTGGACGCATTGGGTGTCCGGTATCGCCGAAGTCCATGCATGGCTGTGGGCCGGGACGTGTATGTCGACAGCCGCATGATCTTGCAGAGACTTGAAGAACTCTTCCCTGCGTCGTCAGAGTACCCTGCCTTGTCCTCGAAAGAGACAGCAGGCTTGGCTGCGCTACTGAATAAGTTCACAATTGATGCGAGCGTCTTCTCGAGAGCGGTCCAAATCATGCCGCCGAATGCTCCTGCAGTCGGAGATGCAGCTTTCGTCAAAGACAGAGCGGGCTTCCTCGGCAAGTCGTGGTCTATACATGATGCGCTGAAGCTGAGGCCAGAGGCACTGGCGCATGTCCGGCAGTGCTTCGATATCGCTGAGTCACTCTTTGCAGATGCAAGAAAGTGGGTAGCTGGAACGGCCAATCCGACTCTTGCGGACCTGGAGGGTGAGGCGCCCGACGCAGAGCTACCGGAATGGTTGCTAACCGTGGTCGCAGGTGTCTGGTCGTTCGATTGGATCATCTCCGATCTTTCGCCACCTGTTGAGTACTTCTCAGTGACGATCTACCCGAAGGTGTACAGCTGGCGAAACAGATTCAAGGCTGCATTGAAGGCAGCGCAGGCCAAGGCGCCAAAGCCCGTGTCTCTTAAAGGCGCGGATGTCGTGCGCTCCTTTCTATCGGCAGACTTCTCGGACGAGGCGCCCTCAGTGGACGCCGACGACCCTCTTGGGCTGAAGCCTGGCACGACTGTTGAGCTCTATCCCCTTGATGGCGGCGGCTTCACGCACAAAGACGAAGGACGGCTGGTGAAACTGACCAAGGACGAGGTGGCCATCGCGGTGCAAGCCAAGGATGGCGAGGAGATCCGCATACATGCGCCGAGATGGAATTTCCGCATACAGAAGACCAAGGCTCATCCGAAGCTGTAGTGTGACGGCGTCTTCCTTGTTCCCCTCTGGACTGCTCGAGCAGCAATAAAACAGTGCGACCAACGAGAAACGAGCGTTTGATGGAGCCGCACTTGCTCGGCTCACTCGCAGCCGTACGCGACATCGTCGCTCCAGTCGATGTGCGTCGACGCAACGCTTATGCCTTTGAGAACTTCGATCTTCCTGGCGAGTTGCATGGAATGCGGAAGCGTGTTGTCGCCGCGTGCTGGGCGATCTGCTGTGGCCTGCCGCTTTCAAGCAAACGTCTGAAACGTGCTTCGGTGCTAATTCAACGACGAATGGTGAACTTCCACGACTCGCACTCATGCAGCCTTTGCATGCTGTGTAGTCTCAGACGAATTGGCATGGCTGCCACTTATGTAGCAGCTTCGCCCGGCTACATCTGCACTGTAATGCATTGGTGCGCTCGAGCGTCGACGACTCGACTTATTATTGTCCGGTCGACAGCGTGACTACTGTACTTCATGCCGGGCTGGTGTCAGTGGCCACTCGAAAGCACGATGATGTCGAGGATGGTGGTGCCAGTCCCCGGATGTACCTTTCACCTAGTCTAGGTGGAGGTTGCTGCCCAACGCAACCCAACCCGATGTAGTCCGCCCGCCACCCACGCAGCTTTTCATCATCTCCTCCCCAACTCATCTCAAACATCCTGTCCCATATCGTTCAATAGCGACCCTCTCGACTTGACCTGATCGCTTGCAGGAGTTTACAGCCCCATCAGCAGTCAAAGTCGTCGCGAAGTCATCAACGCCAAGGAGAACGCCCACTTCAGGTTTCTGAATGTTGTGGAGCCTTCAACCACGTCGGAGCCAATCACCATTGCAGGAAAGCCATCCGAGGAAAATCACTAGGACCTGATCAGGCAGCTGCCACACCCCCTCGCTGCGCTTTGACCCTTCAGCCTCTGCCAACACTTTGCTCTTCCTCTCGTCCTGCTGCACAACATCCTCAAACTTTCTACCCAAGGATCTAAGAAGTCTCTTTGCGATTGCCTTTGCGCGTGAATTACATTCAGTGCCCATATTCCGGATTTTGGACACACCCGGTCGTCATCCTGACGAGCCCAAAGCTGCCCTGCTCACCGCCCGCGATAGCCACAAGAGACGTCCCTGAGTGCCTTCATCAGACCATTCCCAGGAGTACTGTTCCGGACTTAACCTGTGCTTGTATACCTGCAGCCCGCAGAAGGAGTGAGGAGAAGACCGTTCCGTCTGGACTCATTGCTCCGTTTGGATAGTGACTTCCACCATCCGCACCATGGCTCGTGAGATTGCGCGCCAGTGGTTC
>JAKLLW010001736.1:0-12147 GCA_022814695.1 Neocatenulostroma microsporum
AAGCTGGAGTTGTACATCGAATACTTCGACACGGCTCCAGCCTATTGGCCGAAAGACAGCGTTATAGCGGAGCTGTCGGCGAAGTTAGATGCCTTCCAACTACTCTGCGATAAGCTGGGAGATGTAGTCGACGTCTTGCGCTCGCGGAAGTCTCTCAAACACCTGGTTGTCCGCTTTCGCGATGAAGGCACAGACGAGACCGGTGATCCAGTATGGACCGAACCTCTTCATCCTGGAAGCAAACGTAGCGTTATGGGCGGGCATGCTCAGGTTGAAAGCTTGCTGGAGAAGCTACTGAATCTGCCTGTTTGCGGGAAGGCAGAAGTCGTGAGGCTCAAGGCTCTCTACGACGAACATCCCTCGCTGACGACGCATGGGCTACTTCGGGATGTGGCGGGACGAAAGGCTGTGGAAGAGCTATTTGGCGGCGTTGAACAGTACCTCCAGGGTCTGCGCGACATTACTATAGAAGGGACGAATGACTATGTCCTACGCACTGGGGGCAAGCGATACCTACCACAGACTCCCGAGAATGTGCGTATCATCGGAGACTTCACGGTTCAGCACGGCGTTCTGGGTTGGTTTGCAGGCTAGACCCGGACGAAAGAGGTCCTCTTCTTGGTACATGTTTCATGGAGACTCGCACTGATCCGAAATGTGGGACAATAAATCTTCGCTTCCTGCCTGACTGTCATGCTTGCTCAAATCATCTCCAGCACGCCTCACTAGCACCTTCACATACAGCATCTCACAAAACGTAGCTTCACATTAGGAACTCGGAGAACGCCATGCCTAGAACTATGCACCAAGCAGAGATGAGTCTGGAAGAGAGACTCTTTGGCCTTCCACTCGAGCTCCGGGATGCGATATATGACTTCCTTCTCCCCGAAGACCGCATGTTTACGCTGGATGACCGAGCCGCTTGTGTACAACAGGTAGCCCTCGGACCCGACACGCCATCGCGAGGCAAGGGATTCCGGCAGTCGATGTTGACGGAGCTACGCCGGAGAGCCAGGAAGCAATGTGGCGGTCTTCGAATAGCCATAACTCCCAACATGCCGGGGCTGAATCCTCATCTGCCGTATCGCACTTTCGGCACCTTAGAACTGTACATCGACTACTGTGACAAGCCTGTCTTATCGTCCGACAGCGATTTCGCAGCGACATGCAGGGCCAATAGATATGCTATCAACAAGCTTTGTGGAAAATTGCAGGACACGGTCGATACCTTATGTTACGGCGGCCCTCTCCAACACTTCATTATGCGCTTTCGCGATGAAGGAACTCTCCGAAGTGGCGACCCAGTATGGACTGAACAACTAGATGCGGGTCATGGAAGCTATCTGGCCGGAGGCTGTTCCCCTCTCGTACAGACCATGTTGGGCCCTCTGCTGGATTTGCCATCATGTCGGACAGCCGAGATCGTACCGTTGAAAGGCCTCTATACTGAAGAGCTCCAGGCGGCGAGGGCGAACTGTGTTGGCGGTCGGGAGGAGATGCAGGGACTCTTTAATGGGCTCGCAGCATATATGCAAGGGAGCCTCCAACGTAAGAGCGATATACCTGACGCTGGTTGTGATAACGCCTACAAGTACAGATGGCGAGATGATGCAAGAGAGGTCGGGCTGGGCGATACTTTCATGTCAATCTAATGAACGAAGAAGATACTGGATCAGCGAAAGGGCGACGGTGCTTTATTGGTGCGCGCGTTTCGCAAGGGCTCGCACTGCGCTCCGTAATGCCATATCATACTTGTCATACCAAAGACTTACCATTCGCATAAGTACCCGTTGTATGCACAAACTACCGAGAGCGTCCACCGTATGAGGAGGGCTATGTCACAGATGTCACTATGCTTGGAAAGCTTTCTGAACGACTGGCCCTAGCAGAATCGCTGGGCGGCCGAAACAGTCTATTGGCGAGGTCACAGAAGATGCTAAGCTTGATGAGATCCCTAAACGACTGGCCCTGGTAGAATTACTGGGCGGTTGATGCAGTCTGTTCACGAGGACACAGATCCTGCTATGTCTGACAAGATCTCTGGGCGGCTGACCCTGGTAGAATCGCGGGATGACCGACACTGCCTATTGACAGATGCCTGCTGAAGCTTGAAGATATCTCTGGAAAAGTGGCCCTGGGAGAATCGCTTAGTGGCCGATACAGTCCATTGGCAGGCACCTGCCGGGACTGCAAATATTTTTGGAAGACTGGCCCTTGTAACACTCTTAGGCGGCCAACACACTCTGTCATTGACCGGTCCCTCGCTGGTGCTGGGATTGCAAAGATCTCTGTAAGACTAGTCTTCAAGAAAGCCGCTGAGCGGCCGATACAGCCTGTCATTAACGGTAGTGCTGGGAAGGCAAAGATGCCGAGAAAGTTGAGAAAGCTAGCCCTTGTAAACCCGCTGAGCGGCCGATACAGTCTACTGTTGGCAGATACCTACTGCAACGTAGTAGTCGAACAACGGATCTCGGTTGTGTCCAAGCCGTGCAGTCCTGGCTCTTCCCGGTCTAGCTTACCATTAGTAGGTTGCATATATCTCGGAAAGACTGGCCCTTGTGAACCGCTAGGCGACCGATACAATTTAGCATCGAGAGCTTCGACCGTATGAGGAGGTCAATGAGCATCTAAGCATCATCCTTTTTCTAGAGCGTCGTGGCAGCCTGCACGATGGGCAGCCTGCACGATGGGCAGCACAGAAAACTGGTCCTTGTAAAGCCACTGGGCGGGCGATACAGTCCATTGACGGAGACCTGCTACTACGCAGTGGTCGAAAACAGGATCTAGCTCATGACCAGCGAATGCAGAGATCCCTGGAAGGCTGATGCTTGGAAAGCTGCTGGGCGGCCGATACGGCCTAATATTGACGGGTATCTGCGGCTACGCATTGATCAAACACAAAATGATGAGATGCGCGAAGTCACAGGATGTTGCTGAGCACGGAAAGATCTCTCAAGGTCTGGCCTGGTAGAATCGCTGGGCGGCCGGTACAATCTATCGAGGGGTGCCTGCTGCTACGCAGTGGTCAAACACAGAATCTCGCGAATGAGAACCTCGCGAACGACCAGCGACTGCAAAGATCTCTGAAAGTCTAGCCTGGTAAAACAGTTGGGCACCCGCTACAGTCTACTGACGGGTACCAGCTGTCATGATGCCAGTTGCCACGCAGTGGTCAAACACAGAGTCTCGCTTATGGCCAGCCTTCGCAGCCCTGGCTGCATTCTTCTCCCACTGGCAGCATACGGCTAGATGCCGAAAGAACCTCTTGAGTACCGGATCCCACTCACTGCCTAGCAGAGATGCCGGCCGTATATCCTCCTTACCACCCTCACTAATCTCCCGCACGTCATATCGCAAATACCGAAAATCGTCCAATCTTCCACGCACGACGAATCTCCCCATTGGCCCAGGCTCTCTATTGGCGTCTGGAGGGCTGCACATCATATCGCCGAGCCACTTCCACATCCGAGACTCATCTCGCCAGAACGCACTCAATTTCTCGTTCCAAGTGTAGTCCAGTAAGTGCGCTGCCGTCCAGTTGAGTCTATTAGGGGATCGGATCAGATAATGAGGATCACGGCTGTCGACTGGCTTAAAGTCCAAGATCTCGGAGGCATCTGGCTGCGGTTTATCGTCGGATGAGGTCTTTGGTGAGCTCTTGTGCGATTTCTGTCTAGGAGATCCGGTTCCGTCTGATTTCCGCTTCTTGGAGCCAACGTACTGTGGGCTGAGCTCCAGCGTCGAGCTCGGATGGATACCACCAGGCTTGCCAGGAGCAGTTGACATATCAATTGGACCTCCCCACATCGTATTCATCCTGGAAAATAGGTCAGTGAGGCCTCCAGAGCATAAAGAGAGCTCGACATACCAGGAAGATGGATTGCTGTACGTTTCTGCATTCATCCTGCCCCGTGTACGCTCCCAATCGTCCGATTCTCTCAATCTCTGCTCACGCCTGATGGATAGTAGCTGCGGGTCTTTGTCGTACGCATCTTCAATCATGACCTGGGAGAGATTGCGGATCGACTCGTTGTACGGGTCGAGGTAATGACCACGGTCGGAGCCGAAGATTTGGAGTGGTCTGCCGTCCGCTCCGAGAGTCCTACCGACCTGCGATCCATCGGGGATCATGGGCTTCGTATCTGGCGGCACAGGGATGTAGGTAGGTGGTGAGAGAATCGTTGTCTGCGGTGAGGGTGTTGTCGGGGTATGAGCTGCGTCGATCTCCATTCGAGTATTTACCTCATAGTAGCTCGAAGTGGGCCCTGGAGCCGGCGTGCTATCCCTCGCATGTCGGAGACCAGAAGACGGCGCTGGGAGTATTGGCCTGAATCGTCCCGCTTCGTACGAGGACTGTGGGAGTACTGGGGCGGCCGGCGGAGGTCTATCGAGGCGATGTGGTGTTGGAGATTCTGGGTGGCGATTGGGTAGTGTCGCATGAGTAGGTTTAGGAGTACGTGGCGTCTTCTCGGAATTGTTGTCCATGCTGTAGGTGCTTGCGCGGTCTGCTGTAGTGTGTTGGGAAAGGTTCTTTGGTGGAGATTCGGGCAGCAGGTAACAAAAGATTGTCTACCAACAGTTGCGCCTGCTGTTTTTCCCAAACATGGCAGCAGCGCTTGATAGACGCCATTGCCCTCCAGCATCGCTCAAGCAGCAGAGGGAAACAGCGATCCCTCCAAGTCCCAAACCGGTTCTGTTCAGCTTCGGGATACCGGGCTTGTGGTAACTCAGGATGTTTCTCCCGAAGTAGGGAGAGAGCTTGTTGTAATCGATCCTCTCCGCAGGAGCGACTCGATCAGCGTTGGCCGCCGTCCGCTGCAACGTGTTATAGTGTGATACTCCTGATGGAGAGGACGCTCGTCTGCTCACATTTGTATGAGAAAGGCGTGTATGGACAAAAGTCCTTGCAGAAGCAAGCTGATAATGCGTGACTATACGCCGTCGTAGTTACCTACAATCAGTCGCACCTAACAGAGAAGGCTAGGTATTGGAAATCCTGAGATTGATACATCTCGCGACATCCGGTGTGCTGCACATACTCGTCTCACTACCTACACACATCCCCAGTGCCCCTCGAACTGTTCTCTACCTCAGCCCCATCCTCTCTGCCCGCTCACTCTCCTGGCCCCACCACTCACGCCATCACCACTCGCGGTGGTAGGTCTCTTACCCATACACCCATAATGCACAACCGTGTTATCCGGATAAACCCTCACAGCACTAGCCCCAAACCTCTTAAAACAAACCCGACAATGATCTTCCTCCGTGACCCTAACCCTTCGATTCCTACCTCCCTTCTTACCCTCATCTACCATGTCATCACTTCCAAGCGTCCATGCTCTCTCGGTGTTGACTTTCTGCACCGCGGATAAGGACTTGAGGATGCTGGTTTGACGCAAGATGGAGGTGGCGTTCCTAATCCGGCCGCGGAAGTAATTCTGCAGTTCCGAGACGGCGAGGTCATCGGGCATGAGGTCCAGTGTCGAGCTTGCCGGAAGCCGCGCACCGTGGCGGGAGAGGAGGTCAAGAGCCTGCGGCCATCTCTTCTCTTCTCCATGAGGGGGACGAAGGTACAGACCCAGGAGCATTGCGAAGACGCTCGGACGGTCGCGCGAGCTATCTTCGGGTTCGAAAAGCGTAGTGTGAGGTGTTTCGTGCGTGGTAATCCCGTCGATGAGGCAGGTTTCGCCGTGTTGTTGTTGTGCTTGTTGAGACAGGTGTATCTTATTGCAGTAATCCTCCGCCTTCGCGTAGTCCTTCAATTGAAAAACGTAAATGGCGAGAGCTTGTTTGTGGTTTCCCATAGCACTCAGCACAATCGCTCTGCTTTCGTAGAATGTCGGGTCTTCTGCTGGTAGTTGGCGGAAAGTGGAGGCTTTATTGTAGTTCCTACTCTTTCGCAGGAAATCCTCCAGCTTCTGCTTAGTCTTCTCTTTACTGTCTCCTTCGGCAGTATCATCAGTCTTGAGAAATGAGAGGTACAAATCCACAAGCCGTTGATGGAATTCCGGAGTCTGGTCGCCGAACTCGTTGATAATGTGCTCCAGGTACTGCGTCTCGAGCTTCTCATCCATATCGCTCAGATACTCGACGACCTTATCTTTCGGCATGCGCTCAGCGTAATCAGAGTCCGCGAGGAAGACCTCCATGCCCTTCTCCGGCGCGACTTCTAGCGGCCAATGCACGAACTCCAATATAATCTCTATCAATTCCGGCGGAAGTTGTCTCAAATATGCGACAGTGCGATCAGGACCTTTAAGCTCTTCGGGCACGGCTTCGGTGTGTAGCGCGCCATCTGTGCCTTCTCCTTCACCTTCTCCTTGGCCGTTGGAGGCTTCGCCGGCGGAGCCAGGAGGCTTGCCTTTACCGAACTTCTGCAGCATTTCCAATGCCTGTCTATGCAGCTTCTTGCCGTGCAGGAAGTCGATCAAGTCGCCGTAGCGGTCGTTCTCGTATAAGCTTGATTGTACTACCTCGGGGTCGCAGAAATTGTCTAGCCGGAACAGCGGGCCTGCGAGGGAGGGTGAAGCGAGCATGTAGGCGCGGAACAAGGTGGTATCAACCAGTTTTGCTGTTTCCAGGAGGGCTGCTTGCCAGTCGATGCGCTTTGCATCCGCCTCGCCCTCGAACACGGACCCAGGCAAGAGGTTGGCGAAAGCAGGCTTGTTTGTCTCCGGATCCAGCTCTGGCGGGTTCTGCTTCAGCGATCCATCGGTGCTGAGGTACTTCTGGATCTGCACCCGCGCTTGCGCTAGGAAAGAACATAAGCACCGAGTAGCGAACTTGAGATCGTCGCCCTCAAGCGGCTTATCCTTTTCCTTCTCCGCGGCAGCTGGTGTGCGCGCAGCAGGCGTGGAAGTCATGATCGAAGCTGTATCGGAATTGCGACGAGCGTGACTTCGCTGGAACTTGCTGAGCATTCCTTTTTGCGGTGTTGAAGGCGGCTCTTTGGGCGCTTTATCGTCTTGTTTGATCTCTTCCTCTGCTTCGCCTTCCTCGGTACTGGGCTCAGGTACGGTCGTGAGGTCTCCGGCGATGCTGCGAGGGTACTGTCTGATGACCCTCTCCGGCGGCGCTTCGGCTTCTGTGAACAAGTCAAGCGCTGGGCGGTATCTTTGCTGCTGGAAGAGAGCGATGGCTTTCTGGATCTTGACCTCACGTATCCTGCCGAGCTTGTCGTCGATCAACGTATCTTCGAGGAGATCGAGCAGGCTGATGGCTTCGTCGAAGCGCTGCTTCTCCACCAGCTCATCCAGTTGGGATGGGTATGGCAGTGCATTCATGCGCCAGATAGTGCGATCAGAAGCAACAAGGAAGCCTTTACCGGCATGTGCCAGGCTGATGTTCGGTTGCGGGACGTGCAGGATGTTCGCGCTCGGTACACTGATTGTTTGCAGGAGCGTGAGAGTATCTGGGTTCCGTATCTGTAGAGTACCCTTCTCAGGCGGCTGAAGTGCGAGCAGGTATGGATAGCTGAAGCCCACCGCTTCTGGGGCAAGCGACCATGGCACTTGTCGCTTCTCCGCAGGCCGACCGTCAAGATCGGTGAAAAGCGTGTTGACGTCCTTGGCTAGCAGTACCTGGCCGTCCGAGAGAGCTGTAGCCATAGGCTTAGGCACCCAGCTTCCCATGCCCATATACCCCATCCCCGAGCTACTGACTGCGCCAAACCTCACTCCTGCAAGCTCCCCAGACGTGGTGTCTTGCCTGCTCGCCGGCTTGTAGACAGGCTTCGCATCCTCCTCCGGCTTCTCAGCGTTCACCACCGTGAAGCCTGCATCCATACCCACCACCAACCGCAGCTGCAGCGCTCCCTCCTCATTCTTGCCAGAGACCCAAGTCAAGCTCTTCACACTCGCTTCCGCATTCATCTCCGCCACATTCTCCTCCAACTCCATGTCCCGCCATGTCCACACCAGCACCTTTCTCTTGACCGCGACTGCCAGCCTGCTCACTAAGCTTGGTACGCTTGTCTCCGCATCTTTGACGACATTCGAGGTGACTGTGAAGCAGCTGGCGCCTTTGGTTCGTTCAATGCGCTCGACCAGTCCATACGTCTGCAGATCGTGGAGGGAGACATAGCCATCGCTCAAGCTGACGAGTAGATTCGCCTCCTTGATGATAGCCAATTGCTGTATAGGTCTGCGACTGAACTTCTCCTCTTCCCGCAGAAGCTCTACAGCCTTGGGCTTAGGTGTTGAGTCCTGGCCTGCAGTACCATCGAGAGGTTGTAGAGGTGCATTGGCGTTGTCTTCCTTCGGAGGGGAGGGAGAAGTCTCGTTCACACGGTAGATACGCAGACTGCCAGTGTTCAATCCTACGAGCAAGCGATCACCAAAGGCTAGGAGGGCCTCGAACTTGGACTTGTCGCGCGGCTTGAGCTCGTGGATGGCTTGGGGGAGGAAGGCGGAGAGCATTGTGCTCTGGTGAATGTGGCCGCTATCGTTCGACAGTCATCATGGTATCGTCTGCAGCGCTCGAGTAGCTCAACGCATTGTTATATCGCTGCCTAGGAGTTCAATGCTCGACTCCTCATGCAGAGAGCTCATCGACAGCTACGTATATTGCGGCCTCAGGCACTTCACATCGTCCCGCATCTCCAGCAACTCAGATGCTCGTCGATTGCACCTTCACTCCACACCACAATACAGCCATGACACCTTAACAACCACTCCCCATACACTCTCGTTACAGCACACGACATGGAGGGTCCTCCACCTCCGCAAGGAGGCCCACCACCTCAGCAAATGCCAGGCCCGCCCATGCCTCCCCCAGTGCCCCAGCTCCCACCCCAAATGTTCACTACCGCCGCTCAACTGCTTGATCTCACGGACAAGAAACTCATGGTAGCTCTCCGCGACGGACGGAAATTGATTGGGGTGCTGAGAAGCTGGGATCAATTCGGCAATCTGGTACTACAGGATACGGTCGAGAGGCTGTTTGCGCCAGCGCCGCAGTTCGTGTATGCGGATATTGAGAGGGGGCTCTTCTTGGTTAGGGGAGAGAATGTTAGTCTGCTTGGTGAAATAGTATGTGTCCCGGAGTACCCTCGGATGGAACGAAGAGATATAGTGGACTGACGAGCACGGAACAGGATCTTGACAAAGACGACTACATTCCCGAACCGTACCAGCTTGCTCCGGTAGAGAAGGTGTTTGCGCTGAAGAAGGCAGAAGAGATCGAGGGTAAGAGGAAAGACAAGATAAGACACAGAAGGTTGGCGAAGGAGGGATTCGAAGGCGAGCATTCAGGAGAGGCGATCATCTGAGAGCAGCGACGAATGATACCCACCAAGACTACATCATCGACCTCGCATGACGGGATCTTGTCGAGCGCTGCAGACGAAACCGCACCTCGTGGATCAGCAGGCGCGAATGAGTTGGCGGACAGCATCGAGACGGAAGCGCATGGTCATGAAGCGAGCAGTATTCACGCAAGCAGGGCTCATCAGGCATCAATAGGAGAACGCGCACAGCAGAGAGCAGGAAAAGCGGAAGGCAGAGGAAACAGCGCTCCGAGCAGCTTGCAAAGTAGTAAGGGTCGACTTTTGCTAGTTACATACGTCTTGAACATGCAGACGTTCTCTGGCAGCCAACGTCGCGCTTTCCGAGAGCCGGCGATCATTCATGTATGGCTTATTACGGAATGGTGCGAACTGCTGATGTGGTGTAGAGGAGCTGGATGCGGAGCTTGTCGCATTCGCCGCTTTTACATGCAATACCGCGATCGGGCGATCGGCGCAGCAAACGCAACATCCCGGAGTCGAGCTTGCGAAGGATTGCAAGTGCGTATGTGCATCTGGCCAAGATGTTGGTGCCCCATGATGCGAAGTTCTGCTTATGTGGCAGCCGATCCGCGTTGCCAGCTCCAGGCTGGATGTCGAGAAAGCGCGCGCAAACCGATGTCCGGACGACTCCGGAGATGGATGCCGGGATGTCTGCTCTTCTCAACTAGATGCGCACCTCTGCGGATGGAAAATCTGTTTCGCTCTCGAGCTGCAGACTGGGTAGACACGCAAAGCTGGCCCATGGATGCGCAGTAGTATTGGACCGGAAAGTGGACATCGCAGGCGAATATGAATCTTCCGAAGCAATTGAATGTCTCGTATGTAAGCTACACCACTTCTCATCACGCTCTCATGTGCAACATCTCGCGCGCATCTCTGCATTCACTTTCCGCAAGAGCAAACGAAGCTTCGTGTCCTCGTGCGACGCGGGGTGGGTCCTAGCGTTGCAATTTGCGTCAGGCATTCACTTGGACAAGGGCGCTAAACCTAAACGGGTCTTAGCTGCTGTTTTCGCGCGCATAAGCGCGTTTTTTTGAGATTTGAACTTCACTTCTCCTTCCTTACACTGCACGCGCTGCGTTTGCATCCCCATCGTTTCGCACACCATTATCACCGTTAACAGCTGTTGCCGGCGCGCTTTGTCAAGGAGACTCGAGTACTGATTGGCATCCGGAAGTGAAGTTCGATTGTTTGGGTGCCTGAGGCAGGAACAAACGGAGAAGATACAGGTATGTGATTCTTTGCGCTTTTCATACTAGCAGGTGCGGACGGCGACGGCGATTAAGGATATCTATTCACCCACAACATCCGACGAGTGTGGAAAGAGGCTGCGCAGTTGGGGATGTTCGCCTGGCGGCGAAGCTCGAGAAGAAAGTGAACGTCGATTTCTTAGCGGCTTGGCGTCTGCCTGCAAACGTGTCACCACGACGAGGTGACCGTGAAGATTCTGCACTGGAGCTTGGACCTTCTTCCACCTTCCACCTTCGGCGAGTTGCAAACTTGGAACTTGAACTTCGAGTCACCAACAACATCCACATACATTCATCACAGACATTCATCACAACCTTCCCCTATCATCACACACCCATTCACAGCATCAGAAACACAAGCGCAACATCCGCCTGCCACTGGCGGCTCTGTTGAACCTCCATCCACCTGCACATTAAGCTCTTTTGAGCAAGGCCCGCCAAGCCGCACTGCCACCGTCACGCTGCACTTGCTTTTCATTCTTTACCACTACCAGACCCCGCGGCTGACATCAAGATGGGTAGAGACAAGCGCTTCGCCGTCCGCGGCGTCACGGGCAAGCCTCGCAAGTCCCACCGCGAGGTCACACCTCCGCCACTGGTCCGCCAGGCCCTCAACCGCCGCTCCTCGGAGAGGAAGAAGGCCGCAGAGGCACCAGACCCCAGGGGCGCCGAGCTCGTTCACAAGAAGTTCACGACCTCGACTATCAAGAAGACTAGCTTGTTCAGCACCACCCAGTACGCTGAGGAGCCTGTTGTCGAGAAGCGTACTACGAGGGCAGCTACTGCTAAAGCTGCTAAGACCGCCACCGCTGCCAAGACCGATAGCCAGGACGAGCGTACTAAGCTGATCCCGAAGTCCCGCAAGGCCAAGGCCGAGATCGTTAAGCCAACACCAAAGTCTGCTACTCCGAAGCCTGCTACTTCGAAGGCGGCCACCGTCAAGTCAACACCAAAGACTCCTACAGCCAAGTCCGTGACTGTTGAGCCGAGCTCGCCGGTGTATGGTCGTTCTGCCGCTCGAGCGGAGATCGCTCAGGAGAACTTGATTCCTGAGCAAGACCAGCGGGTGATTGAGCAGCTGTTTGATCAGGACGAGAACGACCAGAAGAGAACCAAGGAGGCTGTTGAAGCGAAGAAGCGTGAGATCCGTGCTGCGTCCAAGGCGAGATACCAGGCCAAAATCGAGCAGCTGCAGCGTCTCGCCAACCATTGCCCGAACGCCGCTGACCTCGCAGACCCCACCCTCTTCGTACAGCACGGCCCGAACAAGGGCTTGCGTTGGCCTAAGATGGGCTCTCACTTCGGCGATGGAGATGAATCGGATACTATCCGGGTTCAGCGGAAGCTGGAGCAGCAGCCTAGGCAGGCTACTCACGTCGTCGCAGATGACACCGACGACGGTTCGCCAATGAGCGATCTCGAGGAGATCGGTAGGCGCGTGGACGCGGAAGCTGTGCAGAAGACGTGGCGTAGTGAGGGCAAGAAGCCGGTGCGCGATACCGTCATGGTGGATGATGACGAGGCCGAGATTCTTAAGGAGGTGAATGTAAGTCCCCGCTTCCCCACCGTTGCTTGTGAGTTGACATTCACTGACATTCACGTGCAGAACTA
>JAKLLW010001737.1:0-12142 GCA_022814695.1 Neocatenulostroma microsporum
GGTGAGGCGGGTACGTACTGCCTCGTGGAGCTGAGAATCTGTATGAGAGCCAGAGCAAGCTCATTCTGATCCATCGCTTTCCTGCATTACCAGCAGGCCTACTCGTGCCTAGGTATTTCGTGGTCGAGGGAGGGGATCTCTCATGCCGCCAGCTCTCCACGACAATGAGAGCTCCTCCCCAAACTTTCCAGCCTCTCGCTGCGCATCTGACAAGACCGCCCGACCGCTCCAACGTCTCTTTGCTGGAGAGAAGGTGACTCGCTCGGAATTACATCTGTTTGGCAGAACGCTTCTCCCTAGCCGCGCAGGCGATAACGAGAGTGCTCAAGCTTATTAATATTGCAGTATTCTATCCACTTGGCGCCGGTAGAACGACTTTCAAGGCGTGATTGGTCGATTTAACCCTTAGAATTGCAAGGGTCCCCACGCTATCGCGCTTGTTGTCGAATCAAGCTTTCCGTCCTAGAGATCTCCAACGATGCTGCATCAGATTTGATACAAGGACCGCAGGAGATATAGTACTCCACTGCCGTTCGCTAACGGGTAAGATGCCGTGGACTATCTATGCATCAGCTGAGTACCCGCACGTCAGTAAGTGACACAGGTATCCCCTTCTCGTCTCTAGATATTCTGCTTCTTTACTTCGCCTCTTTGGCCAACGGCAAATGCAACAATGTTATCGCCGCCAAGAGGACACGTTCGGCAGCGCTCGGTTGGCAAGGCTGAGCATGGCGCAAAAGACGCAGAAGTACAGGAGCCGTTGCTCGAGGAGAAAGATACTGACCATCAGCCGCCGGCCCGTCTCACAAAAAATCGCACAACAATCATTGCCTTATGGATACTATCTGTGGTATTCTCGTCTTTGGCGACTTACCTTGTAGCACGACGACCAGTGGACGAATCGTTCGGGAGCTTGCAGAGCGGCTACACCACAGAACTTGGTGAGCCGCCATCATAAGAAGGGTCGCTGCAATGAGGACATACTGATGACATGGACTTAGCCGCCGCACGCCCAGCAATCATTGTCGAGAAGCAACGTTTCCACGGCAGTCTCGACTTCAAAGCTCGCCATGGGTTCGTACCTCCGGACTCTCCCAGCATGAAGTATGTTGGTTCAACAGCCGATGTCGATGCTGCTTGGCACGAGCTTGTCGAGGACCGCTACTTTCTCCTCTCTGACGACGAAGCCCATGCTGCTTATGGCGACGATGTTGACCGATACTGGAATGTACACCACGGCGGGTACGTGGCCGGACTGGATGTCCTGCACACCCTCCATTGCTTGAATCAGCTACGCATGTCTCTGTACCCGAAGGTACATCCTCAGGATCCGGTACACGGCGAAATGCACAAAGCACATTGCGTCGACCACCTTCGACAGCTTGCTATGTGCAATGCTGATTTGACTCCTATCCCGACTCAGTGGTTTGATGGAATCAGCAAGAATTACATCAATTCGTCTCAGGTGCATACCTGTCGAGACTTCTGGTCGATCAGGGAGTGGTCCAGTGAGAGGTTCAACGGCAGTACGGCTATCAAGGCTCGGCATCGGAATGGTATCTTGATCCCCGTGTCCCTTGTGGTGGGTTATCGTTACTGACACCGCTTCCGTTGCAGGCACGCTTAGGGACGACTTCTATGCTCCTTGGAGTCCCTGATTGAAGCAGCTTGATCTCGAGGCCGAACAGGCGATACCGTGCCCTTCAGCTTCCTCCGCAAGCTGCAGTGCGGCTTATGGCCGTTCGTCAAAAGCCTCAAAAGCCTTGCTTTACGCTTCCCATGGAGAGAAACGCTGCTCAATGCGCTAAATGCCACGAGTGTGCTTGGGCATGATCGATCGCCGCCGGCTTGTTGTCATAGTTAAGGAAGCGGCAAGGAGGTGAAGATTGGTGCGTCCGCCGGCCTGTGACGAGGGCCAAGAAGGCAAGCGTCAGGGCGGGATCTGACGGCTCAAGAACCTGTGCATGATGATGGTAAGGTGCGGTTGCAGACACAAGCAAATTACGGGAGCCGAAGAAGGCAGACTGCAAAGCTGGTCTGCCTAGGCAGTAGTTGGTGTGTGCGGTAGGCATTCATAGTCCGTGGCAGTCGGTGGCAGTAGCAGCGCAGTAGGCATGCATCTACTCGAATAAGTTAGCGAGAGAGAACCGGCCCGGGGCTCTCCGCAATAACTTCCCCACTGACCCCCAAAAACTTGGCAGGCGGAGAAACGAAGCGTTTCAAGCAGGCGGGCTGTTGATCCTCCGAGCATATTGCTTGACCATGTCGCACCACCTCCCTGGAGGCTCGTCCTCCAGTCCGGCGTATCAACGTCTTCCTCAAGATCTAGAAGACCAGGCGAGTATGTCATCCGGCAAAGCGTTCGTCGATCGGGTTGAAGAAGCCCATTCGGGCGTTGAGACGAAGCCTGGTGGTGTGGCACAGCATGGTGATACAGCTTTAGCCGTGATTGGTAATGAACGTGTGAGCTTGAGTGAGGAAGACGTATGAATGGCCATCACCCATGCTTGGAGCCAAAACGATGGCTGACGGTGGAACAGAACAAGCGAATACGTCGCCGAACCGACAAGGTCATTCTGTCGATCTTGATTTGGGTCTACTTCCTGCAGGTGTGTGAGGTACTTACTTCGTCTGTTGGAGCACAGGATTGACTGGAACAAGATCCTCGATAAGTCCGTACTCGGCTATGCCGCCACATTCGGCCTTCAAAAGGCAACCAACCTTACCGGTAGTCAATATTCACTGGTCGGCAGCATTGCGCCTATCGCCCAATTAGCATGGCAACCCTTCTCCTCGTACCTCATCGTCAAAGTGCCCCACCGGATCCTAATGCCGTCACTATGTCTTGGATGGGGCATCGCGCAGGCTTGCATGGCTGCATGCCACAGCTATGGGGACTTGCTGGCAGCACGCTTTTTCCTGGGTTTGTTCGAGGCTGGGTGTCTACCACTGTTCAGTATCATCACCTCGCAGTGGTTCCGGCGGGCTGAGCAGCCTCTGAGAGTGGCGGCATGGTACTCGACGAACGGATTGGCGACAATCGCAGCGTCCGCGCTTTCCTACGGGCTTGGACATATTCCGTCGGACGTGCTTGAATCGTGGCAGATGTACTCCCTCTCCCCTTCCTCTTCATCCATCCCACGGCAACCGCTGACAAATTTGCAGCATCTTCCTCTTCGTCGGCCTCCTCACCATCGTCTCAGCCCCCTTCGTCTACTGGAAACTCGACAACGACATCCCCTCCGCTCGCTTCCTTTCCGCAGAAGACAAACCCAAAGCTATTGAGCGTCTCCGCGCCAACCAGACCGGTATCGGCTCCCGCGAGTTCAAATGGTCGCAGGTCCTCGAACTCTTGCTCGAGCCGAAGACATACCTCTGGATTGGCCTGTCTATGCTGCTGAACGTCGGCGCATCCGTTACGAACACATTCGGACCATTGATATTGAAGGGTCTTGGATTTGACAAGTATTTGACGAGTTTGCTGAATATACCATTCGGTGCACTTCAGTTCATCATCATCCTGGCTTCTTCATACGCAGCGGCGAGGTTCAAGCTCAAGTCCGCCGTCCTGGCTGTCTTGGTCCTGCCGGTAATAGCAGGGCTAGCGATGCTCTATACCATCAGCCGCAGCGACTCCCACGAAGGGTCTTTGCTAGCGGGCTACTATCTTCTGGCTTTCCTCTTCGGCGGAAACCCGCTTATCGTAGCCTGGATCGTAGGCAACACTGCTGGAACCACGAAGAAGAGTCTAATGATGTCGCTCTACAATGCCGGCTCCTCCGCAGGAAACATAATCGGGCCACTACTCTTCGACTCCGCGGATGCGCCGGCTTATCATCCAGGTCTGAAAGCCGTTCTTGGCATCTTCGTCGCTCTGGCCGCATGCGTAGGGATCCAAGTCGCGAATCTGATGTTCTTGAATAAGCTGCAGGAGCGTAAGAGATTGAAGAACGGCAAAGCGGCGAAGATCATCGACCATAGTATGGAAGACCGGTATCACGATGCTGATGAGCAGCCAGACGAAGCGGAGGGTGTAGCTGAAGGGAATGTGGAGGCTGCGCATGCGCACCATGCGAGGATTGGAGAGCAGGCTTTCCTTGATTTGACGGATCGGAAGAATGATGAGTTCGTGTATATATACTGAGCAAGGAAGAAGTAAAGGTAGGAGGATCTGACGAAGCGACGATATCATTACATCAGATCTTTGAGCGTCGAGAGTCTATCGAGCGGCGGTCCACTCCCATGGCCGGCTCCTAGTGAAGATGTCAATAGTGTACACTGTACATACAGCTTGCGCTGCTCTGCATTTCCACGCTCTCTTCTCAAGCATTGCCCCTCTGGCCCTTCGCCTTCCCTTTCTTGTCCTTCTTCCCTTTCTTCCCTTCACCACCTTCAACCTCCCCTACAACGCTTTCCGTCTTATCCTCTTCCTCAAAAAGCTTAAGAAGAGCAGGTGTGAACTTCTCCAACTGCGGAATCTCACCAATCCTCACCCTCATGTAGTCGAAAGCCACGGCGATCTTCATATCACTTGTCAACTTGAACTTCGCGGCTTCTGGGACAGAAGAGCGTCCGAAAACTTTCTTTGATAAGGCTTGTTCGGACTTGGAGGGGAGTTGGACCGTCTGCCCAGAAGTGCCAGAGGTGGGTTGGTCGGGAAGGGTCTCTGCGACATCTTCTAAGGGCCCTTCCGCCAGAGCGTCATCGCTCGGATCATCCTCCATAGCAACATCCTCCCCACCTGCTCCAATCTCCTTCGCCGACTCAGCACCACTAGTATCATGATCCAACACCGGCAACTTCTGATACCTCTGACTGAAATGCGTCAACACACAAGCCTTACTCCCCATCCCCTGCGCTACTCCCAGCGCCTCAGAAGTAGTAGAATGATTCTTCGCCTGGGCATCTCCGAGTAATTCGTCATCGAAAGTAGCTTCGTGGATGCATACAGTGGTATTCTGGCCGATTTGAGTGAAAGGTTTCGAGGGGCGGCAGTCCCCGCTATAGCTGACTTTGAAGGGTCGTTCACTGTCTGTGGCGGGAGAGGTAGAGGAGGAGAGGGATGGGAAAGTGATGCTGACGGCTCGAGCGCCATGGCAGTGCTGGACTTGCACCGCCTGTATATCCTTGAGGCCGATGAAGTTAGGCTCGACGATGTTATCGGCGAGTTTCTCCTTTCTTGCCTCTGCGCTCGGGAGAGCCGCGAGAGTTGTTGGTGGAACGAACCACCCCACTTTGGACTGAATACCCCTCGCCGGGTTGGCGGCTGTGATGTATAGTGGTGCCAGGCGGGAGAAGCCATAGTCCTCGATCTGAGCGTACTCGTGCAACCAACTCTGCATAGCGGGCTCGGAGACGACCGCCAATCCGTCTTGTTTCTTCCATCGCTCCTTCGCATCCTCCCCATCCTGCAACGGTAATGGTTTACCTCCGTGTACGGCTTGGTACCAAGCCCTTATCACCCCGACAGTCCCCAAGTGGTGATCAGCATGCATATGGCTTATCCAAATCATCCTCAATTCCTTCAACACCTCCATCAACTCATCCTCTCCAAATACTCTTTTGAGCTGGCCAAGAGTGTTCTCCCCACAATCGAGGAGTATACTACCCCATCCCGGAACTCGCAGGAGGGTGGCGGAGACATTCCTATACTTGCTGGGCAAGGCGGATCCAGTTCCTAGCGTGATGATCTCAGCTTCTCCTGCGCCTTGCGGCAAAGTCGACGCCCATTTCTGCCGCGCGGTTTCCGTATCGCTTGACCGAATCGTCTTGTGAGCCTCGGCTGCTAGGTCCAGAACATCCTTGGACATCTCTTTCTCCGTGGCTTCGACGTCGAGAGGAAGTATAGACTGTTTCTCGTGGACGTCTATGCTGGGTTCGAGCTGGATCATTTGGCCTCGAACTGCTACTCTGGCATTCTTCGGCAACTCTTTCGCCTCCACCTTCGCTGTGTTCGCGTGATGTGGGACAGTATAGCGCTGAGGGTCGACTTGTCGTAACCGGACGGTGGCTGCTGCGGCGGAGTCGAGAGCGATGTTGTTTGGGCAGAATTCCGGACTACTGATCACATGCCGCAGGCCCTCAAAATCCTGCATGAAAGCTCGAAGACGTGTGTCTGCAGCGACGGAGGGACCGCAGATCCAGACAACAGCCCCTACACCAGCCATAATCCCCTTATTTCTCCACTCCTTTCTCCCCAGCACTGCCTCAATGTACTCTGCACCAGGGATGTCAAGAACAGCAACCCCACCCCCTTCTTTACTCTCCCCCAGCACTTGCTCAGGCGTGACCTTCTCGCCATCGGAATTCTGGACCGACTCGCCCTTCGCGAGCTTAGCCCACTTCAAGCCTTTCTCAACGTTGAGCGCTATTGCTTTCTCTGGATGAAACTTGCCTCGCTGCGTGTGGTTTTTGATGATGTAGCTTACTGCCTCCTTCCTCGGCTTTGTCGGCGGTAGACTCTCGACCAAAGCGCCTGGCCAAGGTTTCCGGACAAGGACTGTGATGTTCGGGTCGAAATCGGCTGGAAGATTCCTTGCGTTTGGGAGGGGACCGGTGTATTTCTCAATCTTATTCGTGTCAGGATTGCGGATGAAGATGTTAGCCGGTAGGCGGACTTGGTTGAGCGGCGTTTCGTGCAAAGTGTCTAGCCGCCAGGAGGAGTTGAACATTTCGCCTACTACGGCTTTTACTGTGAGTTGGTCGCGCTCTTGTTGGGTGAGATCGGAAGAGATGGGTGGGACTGTTGCCGCTCCGTTGGGCTCTGGTCCGCTCGACTGTTTCCCGTTAGGTCCTTGAGGGGTGCGCTCGTAGACTTCGTCGATACTGCGTTTGCGTGGGGAGACTTTTCCCGCCATCTTCGTAGTCCCATTTGCCTGCTTCAAGCTCTCCTCTGCAATCTCGCCAGACTCTGACGGCAGCACACTCATAGCCCAAACCTTAACATTCTCGTCCGCCCAATACGGCTCGATCCACTCCTCCTCCCCTCCCGTCCCCTCTCCCTCCCCCTCCCCTTTCCCCTTCGCCTTCGCTACTCCCACGTTTCCATCAACCTCATAAACATCCACCGGCATTCCCTTCCTGAAAACAAACCTCCTAGCCGTCGCCAACAAATAATTCAAATTCGGCGCCGCAAAAACCGTCAAGCGACTACTGGTCTCCCGTTTAGCTTCCTCCACCAACTCCTTCATCTTCTCCTCGTCGCCCTCGACACCTAACCGCTTCCCCTTACTCCTCGCCCTCTTGACAGCTTCCTCACTTGAAGCGGTTGCAGAAGAAGAAGCGGCGTCGGCCAGGGTCAAGATCATACCGATCAATCCGCCAGTGTTGGACCATTCTGTTCGCCCTGTGATGAAACATTCGCTGACTTTAAGCAAGCGAGCGCCCATTTGCACACATGCTCGTTGTGTGCCTTCGGCTAGGGAGCCGATGAGGTAGCGTTTGTTATCGAAATGCAGTAATAATGTCGTGCCTGGGGTGTCCGCTGTGGGAGTCGTGAGGACCTGGATGTAGGAGCGCATTTTGCTGTCCGCTATGAAGGAGCGCTTTGTGTAGGTCTGATACCTTGGCGAGGATTGGGTGGGAGGGTATAACAGTTCCCTGTGGGATGAGTCGAAGGCTATCTCCTGTGCTGCTGTGGTGGTGCTGCTGCTACTGCTCTCGCTGAACTGTCCGGTGACTCATTCGCCAATGTATCATCGCTCAAGACCTCCTTCCTTGTGCCTAGGACGTTGCGTTTGCGCCAATTGTATCGCGGCAGGACTCTCTCTTGCTCATACTTCCTGATTGACGGCTCCCAGGTCGCTGCTACGGTCTCTGCTTGAGGAACTTCTTTCGCGGGAGCTTTCGGTGGGTCGAGGCCGGAGAGGAGGGATTTGAGGTTGGAGACGATTGCTTGCGGAGAAGGCTCAGGTACTTTTACTTGCGCTCGCGGTTTGTGGTTGTCAGAGAGGAGTCGGTGCGGTTGCGCCAGGCAATGCGATCTATACAGGCCAATGCTGCTCGTTCGTAAAGTCGTATATCTCGTAATGCGCCCGAGCCTCTGGGACGCTGATGAAGCCAATGTGTAGATTGATCGTGGCTACCGAATGGCTATTGCAGCATCTACGGACATCTACACGAAAGGGTACAGCGATCGTGTGTGTTCGACAACTCATGCCATTGAGCTTCTACCAAAAAGTCCAATCGATAGGTACATTTCGAGACTTGGTGACATATGTCATCGCACACTCACCGACTTCTGTCTAAGCACTCAAGGTCTAGCAAGAACATCCGCAAACCTGCATTTCGAGAGATTGGACATGCTGCACCCAATGGACAGTCATCCCCATGGGAGCACGAGAAGTATTCGAGGCTTTGAACTGATTGCCAGACCCCTCTCCAAGGGGCGGACGGTAATCGTTTCAAGCCTCGGATACATAAGATAGCACAGAGTCAAGCCAACAGTCGCCAGATGGCTGCTATCTCCAATGTGACCGAGTCTCGAACGTTGGCAGAATGCGCTCTCCTCGGCCAACGAGCGCCGTATACAGTTACTGAAGACTTGCAACATCTTTCGAAGAGCATGACAGAAAGCCTTTTGATACCTCTCAATGCCCCAGCTGTGAAAGGGCAGCTGGACCCGGATACGGGAAGCAGAGCTCCAGTGCCATTTATTCACGATGGAGTCTCAGCGCCCAAGTAACCTCAAGGGACCTGGAGGACCTTACAAGAGCTTCTGGTGCTGTCAGGATAGAAGAGAAGATGGCGGTTCTGGCTCTCGGGCCTCGAGTCAAATGTTAGCGAGCGGTGCCTGTTGATGTCTCTCAACTCACCGATAGCTATAAGGAGGTACCTGGAGGACTATACAGGAGCTCCAATGCCGCCTGGGATAGAAGAGAGAGGAATAGCGAGTCCGACGTCCAAGGGCTCTTGCCAGAACAGCGTAATGGACGGCATCGTTGTGTGTGCTGCGCTGAAACTTCACCCGCTGAGCTTCTTGGTCTGATTTGGCTGCGTCCTCGTCATATATCTGTTGCTGGGTGAGCTGCGCAATCACCTCGTCCTTGTCTTGAAGGTTGCCTTCGAAGGATTCTTGGTAGACCACATACTCGGTGTACTCTGCAGCGGTAATGTTGGTATCGCGTCATTAGATTATGTCGCTGGTTTGAAGAACCCGGGAGCGCCTCAGATCTTCGGAGTACATCTTGTGATAGCGTGAAGCGTCGCCAACACGCGGGCTCCCACGAGTTTCACGTTATGCCGGACCTAACGAGAAGTCCGTACGGCAGCTGAGGATCGCAGTCTTCGCAGACGGGTCCGGAGAGTGCGTCAAGGTCTTTCGAGTCTCTCATTATGCCTCCGCAAGGCAGTAGCCGGCCCATACAACAGCTCCAACATGTTCTGTGATGTCAAATAAGACGTTGCTCATAATGGGGAAGATCTCGAGGCTATTGGGTTTGCGAAACGCAGAGGGCGGTCTAGCTTAGAAACAGGCGACGCTGTTGAGAAAGCCGCACTTATCTCCTGGCATCTGTCGACTCCTCCTGGTCCTAGTACACAATCTATTAGCCTATACAGAAACGAAGATGTCGACTAGTACACCGGCGATGCTATTGAGAAACTTACACTCATCTCCTAATACTTCTTTGCTGCTCCTAGTCCTAGTAGACAATCTAATGGCCGATCGCACTGGCGTACGGTGTTTGCGAACATCAATGCTGCTCCTGGACGAGGCTGGTTGCGCAGCTGTGTGCAGACAAGACCAAGCGCCTAGAGATTCTCAAGCTTTTAGTTAGTTATGAGTTGCGGGATGAGGACAAGGCTGTAATGTAAGTGCTCGAATGACATGCGGCGTGTCTCTTCGCTGCCGTTGCGAGCGGCGTATTGAAAGTACATGACTGCGAGCACGGTGTGCTTCATGACGATCTCCGCTGGTGACGGGTGGTAACTCTCGTGGTAGATGCGGGTGAGGAGTAGGAACGGAGGTCCCGACCAGCAATGAGATATTACACCGACCCCTGATCAGATTCGAGCCGTCATTGTTAGCATGTACCTATCTCCGAAAGATACTCCAAGTAAGGTTGACCTGCATTGAAGCCAGGAGGGCAATACAGGCCCCTGATAAGCAGACTTTGTTCATGAGATAGTGCAAGTCCAGCAGGGCGCCCATCCAGGAGTCTGAAGTCAGAATCTAAGCTGCCATTGCCGGCATATGCGTCGGAGTCGTCGAACGCCGGACAGCACAAGGCTCCGCAGAAGGCTGTCAACTTCTTCGGTGTACCCATCTCCGAAGAAAACTCCCATTCACATGCTAAGGTATGTTCGTAGAAAGGAGTCAAACGCCAGCCAGTCCTGCCTGAGGCATCACTGCACGTGGACTCGCCGGCAATACGTCGGCTATGCCTAGCGCCCGCTTCCTCGCTACTCAGCTTCCGCAATCTTCAACTTCGACTTTCACTTCCACCACCACCATCACCAGCTATCCTACCAAGCATCACGAACGACCACATTCAAGACACTCAACTGTGAGCACAAGCATTACCTGAGCGAAAGAAAACCACCTCACAATGGATCAGGCCGTTGTCGACCTCATAGAGGAGGAGGGGAGAAAGGCCGATGCGAAGAATGCAGCAGCAAACCGCCCGACCAGCAGCAGCGGCGATCGCGTGGTGTCCGTCGTGGTCCCCGCCCATCCCAGCAATGGCGACAGGGTAGTGTCACGCGACCTACGCCGACCGAGCAACGGCGACAACGTCACCCACTTCCAATCCAACAAGAAAGGCACAGTCTATCGGCTCCGCCGCAACACTAGCAGTGATGAGGAGGCCCCGCCATCACGTGTCTCACGCCTCAACGACAACCGGTACTCGAACGAGCGCGAGCGGAATGACCAGCTCAGATACAAGAAGAACAACACTGGCAACATGAGCATGGATGACGGTTCTGGTAGTGACAGACCTAGCAGTTCTGGCTCGGCTAATAGGAGTGTCCGTAGCTCTAGGCACAGGCGTGAGCGTACCCGGTCTCCGGACCGCAACAGGCAACAGTCATCGAGCGAGGCCTACTACAGAGACCGATATGACCCGAACGACCGCCGCGACCCGCGCAATCACCCAGATAACAAGGGCCTCGACAGCTACCGACCGGGTGATGGAAGTCGCTCGTCACGCGAGGAGGATCGTGGTGGGTATGGTGGTAGAGATAGGCGTGCTGATCGCGGTGCTAGAGAGCGCAGCCCGCGCGGCGATCGCCGTCCTCGCTCACCCGCGAGGGACCGCAACACTCACGAGCGTAGGAAGCCGCGCACACCGGAGCCAACTGATGATGAGAGAGATAGGCGCACAGTCTTTGTGCAGCAGCTTGCTGCGAGGCTGAGAACTCGAGAGCTGCAGAACTTCTTCCAGCAGGTTGGGCCAGTCGTTGAAGCGCAGATTGTGAAGGATCGCGTCAGCGGGCGCTCAAAGGGGTAAGCGCATTCTCCTCATCCTCACTGCAAATGCAACTCAGCTAACATACCGCGCAGAGTCGGTTACGTTGAGTTTCGTCACGAAGACAGCGTCCAGAAAGCTATACAACTTACAGGGCAGAAGCTACTTGGTATACCCATCATCGCGCAACTCACCGAAGCAGAGAAGAACCGCCAAGCCCGTATCCCGAAAGACGGCTCCGACGGCCCTCAAGCGACCCAAAGCAACGGCGTTCCATTCCACCGCCTTTACGTCGGCAACATACACTTCTCCATCACTGAGGAGGACTTGCGCGCAGTCTTCGAGCCATTCGGCGAGCTCGAGTTCGTGCAGCTGCAAAAGGAGGGCATGGATGGTGTACCGCACGGCCCAGGCAACATGCACCCAGGTCATCAAGGTGGACTGGGCAGAAGCAAAGGGTACGGCTTCGTGCAGTTTGTTGACCCAGCTCAGGCTAAGGAGGCGCTTGAGAAGATGAACGGGTTCGAGCTCGCTGGGCGGCCCATTCGCGTCGGCCTCGGCAACGACAAATTCACCCCTGAGAGCACCCAAAGCCTCCTCAACCGCTTCGGCAGCCAGCAGGCTCGCGATGCTCATAACCACGGCCAGCAAGCGGGTAGCTCTTTCTCCGGCATGGGCGGCCGCGGCGCTCACGCTGGAGGGACCGGCAACTTCGACCGCGCATCCGGCCGCGA
>JAKLLW010001738.1:0-12135 GCA_022814695.1 Neocatenulostroma microsporum
ATCCGTTAATCCTTAAGTAATACCTTAAATATAATAACTTTAAGAAAGAGGTATTCCTCTCTTAATCTTAATATAGATAAACCGAAGCAATTAATCTAATAATAATTCTAATCTAATCTAATTAATTATCTAATCTATTAAACAAACAACTTTAGTTAAAGCTTTAACTAATTCTATCTATCTAGGGCAAAATCTTCTCTTTTTGCCTATAAATTAGTATTTACTTATACTAAGTTACGTGTGCTACGCGTAGTAGAAGCGACGCGCCTATATGCTAGAACCCTTAAGCGATCTAATAAGACGAAAGCAGATTCACCACGCTAAGAGTTGAGTTTTGCACCAGTTTGCGTTAATGTATGCGAAGGGAGCGGGAGCGGCTGAATTGTTAACGCCGACGAGGCTGGTCAGGTCAAACAGTACTTCATGCTGCAATATGAGCATGATATGGAGCAGGTCAGATAAACGATCGTTTGGTATTGAAAGCAACTACTAAGTCACTTCATCAGACCATTTTGAAACGATGTCTCTAACTTGTTCGTTGCCTCCTCCACGTCCACCGTCGGCCCTGGGGGCATACTCTGTCCTCCCACTCAAGACACAGAGCACGTCTCCGTGTTCTTTACCGTCGGCGTACTCGTCAAATTCTTCGGCAAATACTGAATCCCTTCCATCGGACAATTGCTCGTCTCACCCGTTGGCTGCGCCGGCAAGAAAAGCCCATCGGCCACCGAGCCTTTCACATTGAACGTGTACTCGACTTCGTACAATTGGGTGCCGCCTGTACATTCGATGGTGGCGTTCACGCCGCGAGGCACGCGGAGGGCGGACATTATTTGATCGTAGGTGTATGTCTTTGTACTGGACGGGAAGATGCCTGCGGCGGCGAGGTACTGATTTACGGGATCAGCAATGAATTAGGCGAAGAGTGTCAGGGTTGGATGGTGGGCTTACGTCGTAAGTAGGCAATGTCTGAAAGACATCCACAACCTGCTGGAAGAAGTCCACGACCTCCTCCTGTGGCTTGTAGTTCGCATAGCAGTCCGGGTTCAAAGTACTGTAGCAGGTCCCATGCTTGCCCCATTCATGTTCCCAGAACTCCTCATCATAGCCATTCTGATCCTTCCAATACTTTTCCATGAAAGCCAACAACTGCGTCCTGCCATACGACTCCAGGATGCAAGAGATGTTGGTATACTGCCTACTCTCATCGCAGTACTGAGTGTACGAGCCATCGCAGAAGTCCGGCCAAAGACCGTGGATCGTCCAATGGTCTGCTGGACCGGTTGCAGGATCCGTGTCCCAGAATTGGACTTGCAGCACTTGGCCCTGGACTTCCGTGCAGCAGGTATTCTTGATCGCTGTCGTGTTGTGGCAGGAGAGGGGCGCTAAGAGACCAATTGGGCAGATGGGCGGTGTCGCGATAGCTGGTGCGAGCAGCGCGGTGGCTGCAAGGATGTTCCTCAGTGCCATTGTGCTTCGCAGGTTTCGTTTGACCCTGATAAACCTCGACTATACAACCGTCCGGGGAAGGCCTTCATCATATACTGGCGTGCAGGTACAGACTCGGAGAGGCTTTTCGAGCCGTTAATCATCGGTATCTTTTGGCCGTTTCTCCAATCCTTGTGCAGGTTCAGCAACGTTCTCGACCGTCTGCATCATGCCTAAAAATCGTTTCCTGTATGGAAGCGCATAGCGCCGATGCTGTTTGATGGCAGCTTCCTGTTCGGGTTTCGTCTGGGGCAAAGCGCAGTGTCGATCGCTGCAAAGCGCTCCACGTGCCCGTCTACTTGGCTACTGCTTGTGCAAAGCAAGCATTTTCAGCCTCGGTCTAAAGAAAGCAAAGCATCCAGGCCTCACGCTTTCACGGGATGTCGAAGTTATATGGAGGCGCAAGAAGCAAGACTCAGTTGCACGCCCGGCGCCGGTGGAGCTCGGCGAGAGCGGTTCGGTGATATTGCATGCGGTGAGAATCACTTGTCAGAGTGCGTTCTCTGCTAGCATCAGTAAGGTAAGGACAGCTTCGTCCGCAGCCTAAATGTCTGAATGCTGCCTTCAAGCTTATATCCACAGTATAGCTTCCACATAGGCTCCACCGGCTAGCCCTGTGCAAAGCCTCCACACACCACGCCCATCCCATGCTGGTGCCTTCGTCTCCTCCTCAAGGCCATTCTCCCTCCCCCGGGGCCACACCCAGCAGACCATATAACTATACAATAAACTCTACACCCGCGTACTTCAATCGCAAATATTCCACCGAAGCCTCAGGGTGCGTGAAAGCCGTCTCAAAAACGCACGAAGAGTCTCTTGCAGGGCAACAGCGCCGTCCTTGGCCATCGCGGTGCCCTCCACCACGCTGCTTCAGTTGGCACCCGGAGATACCATCGACTGTCGTCGACTATCGTCGGCTCGATAGATAAACCCGGCGGGGCCGCGGCGAGGGCGATTGCCAGTATACCGGCGATGAACTTGAGCTTCATGCGATCTGTGTAACGGTATGTGTGATTGTATGCGGGCGTAGTGGCTAGGTGGCGTGACTGATGTTGTGGTGAAAGGCGACGTAGTCGACGTAGTCGACGTAGCAGGCTTGAGGCGGAGTAGAGCTCGCTGCTTGGTATATACACTTGTGGCCAAGTGCCGAGTCCAGTAACAGTGCCATGAATACGAGTAAAGTGTCGGTGGACCGTCGCTCGCGAGATCCACTGGAATCGCTGGTTGCTCCAGTAAACAGTGTAAAGAAAGCAAATCCAGGCGAGAGTGATGTTGGGAATACGGGTACCTTATTCCTCGGTATCAACCCGCCCATATACACAATCTTACAATCGACACTCTGTATGCCGTATTCACTGCTCGACGATATCGCACCTCGCTCCACGACCATATATACCTTGCCATCACCGTCCAAGTCTTTCACGAAATGCCCATCGTACATTCATCAATCATACATCATCACCTAACCCCATTCAATCCCACGGCGCCGAGATAACATTACTCCCAACCAGCGCCCCCCGATTATACCTCTCCTCCTTCTCCCGCCTTCTCGCCTCCCTCTTCTGCTCGTGAAGCATCCTCTTATCGCCATACTTCGCATACTGCTCTTTCTTCACCCTAACCCTCCTCCTCTCCTCTCTTTCCTCAGCTTCAAGTTTATTATCAATCCTCACCCGCTCGTGCGCGTCTAAAATCCAGGGTTTTGCGAGGACGTCTCGTTTCCAGTCCGCAGTCTTTTGCCAAGCGCGAGCTTCGGCATTGGTGTCGCGGATGAGGAAGAGGCGTTTGAGGTCGACTTGCCGCGTGGAGCGGAAGGTTGAGATTGTGCCTTTGACTTCGAGGATATCGCCTATGTTCACGGGTTTATAGTCTAGGTGTACGGTTGGGAGGGCGAGGTCGATGTGGACGTCTACGTTGTCTACTGTTGTGTTGCTGGGGTATTCGCCTTCGTCTCCGTTCTTGATGTCACGTCTGGAGATTTTGACGTCTATACACTCCCCGCTGCCGTCGTCAATGGTCAAGAAAGTGTATTTTCCTCCAAATATCGTATCAACATCTACCAGAAGACCGACGATCCTGATGAATCGGATAGGGTGATTGAGGTAGAAGTACACATTCTGCCCCTCGAATCCGGGCTCAGTGCGTAGGGCGTGGTGGATATCAGATGCGGTGAGTTTGTTCCAGTTGTCCCAGGTTTGCGAGGCGGAGAAGTAGCGAGCTGGGTAGATCTGGCCGTCTTTTGGGATGGTGGCGCGTTTGCTCATGTCATCTCCTTCGTCTCTTCATCATCATCGCCTGTCATCCGCCTTCGAGGTCGTTGTTGATGGGCTGTGGAGGGAAAAGAGTGTAAACATCCCGCATCGCCAGGCAGACGCGCATCCTCGTGACTTAAGTTAGCGTACCGAGAAGTGGATCGAAGCTAATGCACGCACTACCGAGGCTGCGGTAATCGATTAGAGAGCTTCCTCGAGCTTGAGCATCGACATGCAAGTCATCCCGCATCTCAATCAATCTGGGTACGACCTTTGGAGAACAGTACAGTAGCACAGAGAGTACAGAGCATCTCTCGATATCGAGAAGAGAAAGAATGCGTTCATCAGCCAACATACCTACACCGCACCCGCCAAGTCATCAAGCGGTTCGTTGGCAGCGTCATGGGCCAACCTTGTTCTCACATGCATGTCTGCATCCCTCATGCAGCCCGATAGCTTACCTTACTCAAGATTCAGGTTTGCGAGAAGCCTCATCTTTCCCGCGGCCTCACCTACTCCTCTTCAGTATTCTGCAATCATTCCAGTGTATCGAGGCGGCGGCTGTTTGTGTGTTTCGTTCAGTGTACTAACAAGCAGGAATAGCTCATCGCATGCGCAGAGGGATCGCATAGCTCTCACGACCTCTCCCAGCCTTCTCCAGCCACCCGACTTAAAACCACCTTCGACGAACACCAGATGGCGCGCGCATACAGCCTACGGCAGCGAGGATGTCTAGCAATAGCAGCAATACTACTATCAGCCTTCACCGCCCTCACAAACGCGCAATCAACAACCTACTACTTCTCCGGCGCCGTCCAAGTCTCCGGCGCCAACAGCGGCTCAGCAGCAGTCCAGGCCCAATGTCCCGCCGACCATCCTCTATCATGTAGTTCTATAGGTGCGGCGGACTAGTAAGCCCACTTACCTCACCCGTCCCTAACATCCCATCCCACAATGCTAATAAGAATTGTCCAGCTGCTGCCCAACCTCAAATACATGCCAATGGACAAACTCCCAAGTAGCCTGCTGCCCCATCGGCCAAACCTGCACTGGCTCCATCGGCGGCGCTGGGGGCTACTACCCTCAATCTTCCACCTACTGGGCTCCTACTTCAACCTGGTACCAACAACCCACCACAACATACTACGCAGGAGGCGGAGCAGTCGGGGGTGGAGCGACGACCGTCTACACACAACCGCAAGGGTATTATGGGAATGGACAATATTGTAGTACGCTGGTGGAGGTGGGACCGAATTTGCCTACGACTGCGGCGGGGCAGTGCGGGACGGTGTTGATTGTTGCTCCTGGGGCGGCGGCGAGGGAGGTGGTTGGGTGGCTTAAGCTGGGCGCTATGGTTTTGGGCCTGCAGATGCTTGGAGCGCTCGTTTTGGCGAGGCGATAGCATGGGTATGGGTATGGGTTTGATGCGTACATGAGCTTATGAAGGCGTATAGATAAAAGGTCTGTCTGTGCATGTGGATGTGGATATATGGGTGGTGAACGATGTTACTGTACATATGTGAAACGCAACGGCTACATACGACCAAGGAGCGATCTCTTAACGCTCAAATGACCATGCCGAATCAGCAAGCAAGGCTCCGTGGCGCAAAAGGAGAGGTCGTGCCTCCACACGATAGCGGCTCCTACGCACACCACTCCTCCGACGTTTGCTGCTACCCGGGATCAAGGAGCAAAAATGCAAAACGGATAGCAGCGGGTATTCCCACGTGGTCACCCACCGTAGTACTAGTCCGCCGGTTCGCAGCTTATGTATGGCAGAGCGGACGGGATGCCCAGTTCTCTGCGAGGGGAGTGGGTGGGGGGTGGGGGCGGGGGTGGCGTGGTGGGCGTACGTACTGTATGGCAGAGGCAGGGTAGAGCGGAGAACGGCGAGTATGATTCGCCAAGTTTTGGTGGCCATGAAAGGTGGTCATGGTCACCAAGATTTCCCCGCCAAAAATGAGAACTGGGAGTTATTTGGGATGCCCAGTTTTCTGCGGCCTATGGCCGTACGTGCTGTGTGTGGTGTTTGAAATTTCTGATGTACCACAAAATCTGGGCCGACACCGAGGAAGCCGAGCTTGCCCCAGAGCTCCCAGGGCCGGCTGAGCCTGGGTCTGGGGGCATTGTCCAAGACGACTGAATGCCCACTCGGCCAGTTTGGGAACAAAACCATCGGCGTTCGTTCGTCATCATCTCATCTGGGTATCAATAGAACTCCGCTCACGGCACAGCCGGCACAGCTTCCAGCGCTTTCTTTCCTATCCCTCGAAGCTCAGTATTCTCGATGAAATGCCCTCCTTCTCCCGATATGGCTTTATCAACCACAGCAGCGCCCAGCTCCGAGTCAGGGATATACCACCCTCCCAGCCCCAAAAACCTCGCAACGCTTTCACCCTTGGTGACTAGTGAGGGTCGAGTACAGAATGTCCTCCACTCCCCTTCATGCTCTTTTTCGAAGGAGACGAGTTTGTTCTCTACCTCGCCTCTCATCTTTCTTGGACCTGCGTTTACCCAGAGAGGGCGGGCTTGGTCGCGTTCAGTCAGAGCTCCGCCGCCGTAGAGGAAACGGAACACTTTCCCTTCCCCAGCTAACTTAGCGTCCGCGAACGCTTTCACAGCCGCCATCGTGTAATCGTGGTGGATATCGCGGCCTTGGGCGCGGGAGCCTAGGTTCCAGATACAGGCTTCTGCTCCCTTGAGTTGGGAGAGGAGGTGGGGAGGGTAGGTTAGGAAGTCGGTATGGATTATTACTTGGAGTTTTGGGTGCTCTAGGTGCTTGTTGGGTTGTTTTGGGTCTGGAAGCGGGCGGCGAGAGAGCACGATTATGGAGGTTATGGATGGGTGGGCGAGACAGCGGCGTAGGACGGCGGAGCCTATGGAGCCTGTTGAGCCTGTAAGGATGATCTTCATTGCGTCCGATCGTCCTCGAAGTGCGACTGTGTCGTTCTGGAGTGCATCAATTGCGGATAAATGACTAGGAGAGAAAGCGGAAACAGCAGCTGCTTATGCATCCTTGGTCTTATCTTGCTGCCTAGGAAGCATAGTGGAACTGAGATGAGATGATGCTGTAAGATATACTTTACCGGTCAACACAGTACGATTGTAGAGGAGAGAGCGGGCAGAATGCTACTATGAGCCTAGCTGTAAATCTCGAAAAGGTGTGATAGCAATCGACATAACAATCTCTACAAGATGGTTATGATGTGTGTGGAAGCAAGTTGCTCGGATTCGCATCCATAAGGGATCGTGACAATTGGATCGTCTGCGTACGGCAGACCAGATGGAACAGAATGCCCCATTGACGACATCCTCCCGTCACCCATCTTCTCTTACTCCTTCACCCCTGAACGACATAGGCTCGATACTGTATCAAAAAGCAGTGCCTACCTCATAAACTTCCCGAATTAGGAAAACACATAACTTCGTAGATGATGACATGAACACTCGCCATACTTGACGGCCAGTCGAGAGACCAACAACTGTATCTGATGTAGCGCTGCCGCCATCTTCATTCTGCTAAGGATGCCTTCCCTCGTCCTCTTCAAACTGCTCGCAGGTGTTTTCTGGCTCATTGCTGGCGTGTTGGCGGCCGACGAGAGCCAGCAGGGAGTCCTCCAGCCTGCGGCACGAGGCGCAGAGCATACGGTAAGAGAGTTCGGTTTCTTCCTCGCATTGAGACGAGCACCAACATGCCTAAGCGAGCTGCAGTATCAGACAGACCGACCAAAGCAGCGTGGAGGAGCTAACAAGCCCAGTGCAAGGAGCTCGCTCATCTGTTCCCTGAACAAGTGTATGGCGATGAGCAGAACCGCTCGCGATACTGGTCTATGCAGCAAGCAGAGCTCCAGCCAACCTGCCGTTTCCTCCCATCAAGCGCCTCTGACGTCCGACAAGCTCTCCAACTCTTGACAGCACACAATACCACCTTCGCGATCGCCTCGGGCGGGCACTCTTCAGTCACCGGCGCCTCGAACATCGAAGGCGGCATCACCTTGGACCTGGCTTCTCTATCCTCCATCAACTTTGTGCGAGGCGAAGAGCAGGCCATTGAAGCAATCTGGCTCGGTCCTGGAGCCCGCTGGGACGACGTGTACGCTGCTCTTGAACCGCATGGCTTGACTGTCTCTGGCGGGAGGGTCTCGGATGTAGGTGTAGGCGGGTATGTTCTTGGAGGAGGTTTCTCTTGGTTCGCGAATCAGTATGGTTGGACGTGCGACAGTGTTGTTGAGTTTGAGGTTGTTACGCCTGCTGGGGATATCTTGCATGTCAATTCTGATAGGGATGAGGAGCTGTTCTGGGCGCTCAAGGGCTCTCTTGGGGCTTTGGGTGTTGTTACGAGGATTAGGGTGCCTGCATTGCCGGATCGGAGGGTGTACGGTGGAGCTCTATCCTACGTTCACGATCAAATGACTACCCTGTTTTCCGAGCTAGAACAAGCTAATGAACATGCCGCATCGGACATCGAGACCCAAGGCTACCTCTCCATGGGTTGGCTGGGCAAGGAGAAGCAGTTCGGTAACTCCGTGTACACGGTCAATACCGCCGGCGATGCTCATAGCCCGCTCATTGATGGCTTCAAGAGTATACCACACATAGGCAGCAGTATGCGCAACACAACGGTACGGAACAGTGCTCAAGAGATAGGAGAGAGCAATCTTCGTGGCTTGCGGCGCTCAAAGTTCACATTGACTTCTACTTGCACGGCAGAAGCTATGCAGACTGTTTACCAGTTGTGCCAGGAAGCTGTCGCAGACATGAGTTTCGCTGCTGGCGAGATGATTGGTGTAACGCTACAGCCGTTGACTGTTGCGCATATGTTTCGGCAGAGAAACATCTTCAATCTTGATCCTGAGGACGGCGCACAGCTATTGGTTTCCGCAGAAGTGTGGTGGAAAGATGCGGTCGATGATATGTACTTTGAGGGCCGTATGAGTTTGTTGCATGATGGACTGAAGGAGAGGCTTAAGAGCGGCGGAATGCTGAGGTCTTTCATCTACCCCAATTATGCTGCGAAGTGGCAGGATCCGTTCCTTTTGTTGACGGATGAGACGAGAGGGCGGCTGGAGAAGATCAAGCAGCGATATGATCCAGAGGATGTTTGGAAGAGGCTAGTGCCTGGGATTTGGCACGTACGATATCGAACACGGCTATGCTCCTTCGCAGCTGCTGACTTTGATCACCATTCTGACGCCATCTACCATTAAAGCCCGGCGCCTGGAGTAGCAATACCGGTTTCAGAAACACAACCACCGCTCCAAACAACAGAAACGCCCTCAGCCCGCCGATGAGCAACCTCGCAATGAGTGCTACTTGTTACTCTTTCATACCCCATATGTTTGACATCAGAGACATCCATCACACGCGCAAACCTCATTCAACTCCGAGCATGGCGATCGGTTACTAATCGTAGACCTGATCCGGTAGGCCGCTGAGCCTGGACTCGTGCTGCAGCAGCGATGCTAGTTGCGCGTCCTGCGTATAATGCCACAAGCTCTTCTCCTCGCCGTCGATTCTCATCCTTTTCCCGATTCAGCACATCCCATTGCTGTTTGATGAGAGTCTCCTGACGAGTCACGAGAGCATCTAGAACTCCCAGGAGCTTGATGGCCCAGTGCGGCAGATCTCGAAGCAAATCCTCAAACGCTCTGTCGCCGAGCAACTTTGGAAGTCCGTCGTTGAGAGCACCGATAGCGATTTGCTTGACTCCATGCAGACTCGCAAGGTCTTCGTATTGTGCGACTGCGCGAGCCATCTCGATGCATTCGGCAACATCGATGTCCGCTTTGCAGTCGTCTTGCAGCCTCTCTTGAGACTGTTTTCCCAGGGAAAGGCACCCGTACTTGTCTGCTATCACGAACACTTTGACGTGGAAGGCCAACTTCCTGGCAGCATCAGGCACAGAATAGCTGCCCTTGTAGAAGTATTCCAGCATGGCCTTCACCACTTCCGGCTCATCGTCCGGCAAGTCCATGGTGTTGCTTTGAGCCTCTCTGAAGCCGCTGGAGAATGCCGTGGCGAAGAAGCTTGACTGGAAGTGGAGGACGATCCGATGGACCTTTGCTGTGTAGGAGCCGCAGGTGATGGTGTAGTCAGTGTACAAGTCGCCGATGGTTGGGAGAGCCTGTATGACTGGGTGACTTTGTGAAGTTGCCATGTTTGCGATGTCGATGTTCTTGGGTGGTTGAGGAGGCCAAGGTGTGAGTAGAACGAAGTGCGTGTGGAGAGATGGCAGGCTCGAGTGTACTTATGGCGTTTAGGCAGACAACATCCGGATGAGGTGTCTAACAACACTTGTGAGACATCATCGTGATAGAACCGGAGGGAACAGGGCGCAGGCGAGACTTGCATCCCCACCAAAGTAAAACATGCAAATCAAGACAACGGAACGTTGGGATTTGGATGTCTCGCCTGGAAGAAGACGTGCGGGAGACACAGGTCTACAGACGGTCTTCGGAAGCGTCACACCGTCTTCTATTGTTACTGCGACGCATCTCTGCTTCCATCTTGTCTCAAGCTTGCCCTTGTCTACCCCAGGGCCCAGACTGATAGCCGACAAAGCCTCCAGCTTGATGATCAGTAACGACAAGCGCTTGGTTCATGAGCCTCACGAGCTCAACATTCCACTCCGGCAAACTTCCTAGCAACTCTTTGACGCACGGTGAACCAAGCAGGTCCACAGTGCGCCGTAGTCTCTTCTGCAATGCCGGGATTGCGATATTCTTGATGCGTGTGGCCAACGTGCTATTCGGTTGATCGTTGATAATGTGTGCCATGTCCGCGAAGTCCTCTGGCGTCCACATCGTGTCGAGATCCGTCTCCAAGCGCGTGAAGATAGCTTCGATGAGTCTGACGCAGTCGTATTTATCCGCAATCAGCAGCAGCTTGGCTTGAAACGTCAATGCCGGTCCCGGCGAGGGTACGGTGTACTCTTGCCAGTAGAAGTGCTCCAGCATGGCATACACCATGTCCACGCTGTCTTCCTGCAATGCCATACGTTCACTCTCGACTTGGCCTTCTTTGAAAGGGCCGCTCAGCGCCTTCTTCAAGACTGCAGAATTGTGATGGAGAGTGATCTTATGCACCTTGAAGACCCGTCCCTCGCATGTCAGTTTGTAGTCGCTGAAGGGTCCGTAGTCGCGATGCGTCCCGTACAAGTGTGGCGAGTACTGAGTGTTCATTGCTGCTGCGTGCCTGTTTTGCTGAGCAACACTTGATGAATCTTACAAGTAGTGGGAAGCAGTTTGCTGCTTGGATGTGCCTTGAAAGCAGTGTGGTTGCCGACCAATATGTTGAATAGAACGTTCGATGTCAACACAAGATCAGTACACAACATCCTTACAGCTTAGCCTTTGTCTCCCACAATTTCACCTTCTTCTCGCTCGCCTCCTTCTCCCGCTTGACCCGCGCCTGGATCGCGAACTCTCTACCATCTTCCGCACCAAAGTTCTCAAGGTACTGAACCGACTCACGCCACATTTCCCGTTTGAGATCACCGTAGACCTGCTTACCACTCATGCCCTTCCCAGCCTTCTGCACCAGCTTCAACTCATCCACGTAAGTCAATGCTTCGTCAAGGCCTCCAAGCCAGTCTATGATGCCTTCCTTCAGCGCCTCCAGCGACTATCCACCCATTAGCAAACATGCCAATGCCAGGACCACATAGAACATACCTTGAACCTCGCAGCCTCAAGAACAAGCTTCCTATAAGTCTGCGCACTAACCTTCTGCCGAAACACACTCGTCATCGGCGGCCTAAGCGGCACCCCCAGCTCAACCTCATTCAGACACAAATACCCTTTATGAGGATTCATGATCCGATAATCGTGCATCATAGCCAACATCAACGCCCCAGCGAACGCATGGCCGTTCAGCAGAGCGATCGTCGGCATAGGGTACGTGAGAACTCTCCGCCACAGAGCGTAGAGGCTCTCTGGAAAGAAGCCAGGCGTGAAAGATGCATGCTCAAGGTCTAGGCCGTTGCTGTAGAATTTCTCGATGCCGGAGGTTGTGATGACTACGCCTGGGGGATGGCGGGTCTCGATGATGTCTAGAGCGAGGAGGATTGCTTGACAGAAGGGCTGGGAACGTGGTTAGCATATTGCTGGGAGTTTCAGAACGTATGGTGAGACCTTACCGTAACGAGGCGGTTATCAGGCGGGCTTGTGAAGGTGATCAGGTACACCTTGTCCTTCGGTTGCGTGCACACCAAGTTGCCTTTCTCGCCGATGGGAAGTTCGAAGAGCGTCGCTCCCCGCTTCGACGGCGCAGCACCAATTGAACCCATTGTTTCGTTATCTTGTTGCAATTGGTATATAAACGAGGGAATGTAAGCAAGACGAAGGTGCTGATGGCAAGTCGTCTCACTCGATGATGATGACTGATCCCTGCGAGA
>JAKLLW010001739.1:0-12127 GCA_022814695.1 Neocatenulostroma microsporum
ACTTCAAGCTAAAAGAAGAAGAAGAAGAAGACTTCTCCTTAGCTAGTTAAGCCTCCTAAGCGTACTCGTAAGTAGAGAGAGTAGCCTAAACGACCTCCTACGCTAATAGCGCCTAAGAGGACGGAAGAACGATTAAATAATATAGGATATAGCTTAAGAAACAAGCGTATAGTTACGAAACGCGCGTTTAAGAATTAGTTATAGCCTTAAGATGTTATTTATCTACTTATAGGCGGCTATAGGCTTTCTACCTAGCTAAGCTTATAAAATTTAAGAAAGTATATATATAAGGAGATACTTTTAAAGTCAAACTACTCTTCTTATCTCCTCTAGAAGTAGAAACACTATCTCTAGCCTTCCTATACGCTTCTTAAGCTTAGTCTTAATAACGTAACTAGCTCTAGCCGAACTACCTACTAGTAGGTAGCTTACCTTCTCTAAGGCGACGCTCCTAGTTTAGCTACTATTAAGGAGTATTTAGCTACGTCCTACGACTAGCCTACTACCCTTAAATAGTACTCGGGGCTTAAACGCCGTTCCTATAACTAGCGGGAGCTTATAAGCTAGTCCTATAGCTAGCGGGCGCTAGTAAGTTATTAAAGATCGGAGCTTAAAAGCTATTACTACGGCTAGGCTAGCTAGCGACTATTAGTACGCTCGGTAGAGCTATAGTAGTCGTAGACCTACGATAGCCGATAAGCTAGTTTAGAGCGTCGATACGGCTAAGGAGCCGATTCGAGTTACGCTACGCTTATAAGCGTATAACCTAATCGATATTCTAGCGGCCTCTAAGGTACGTTAAGGGTACGGAAGAGTAGTTTAGTAGAAGCTCCTAGCTAAGGTTAAGATTAGTATCCTACTAAGCTCCCGGATTCGTTCCTAGTACGTACTCGGGTATTATCGTTACTATATCGCTAATCCTTAAGGGCCGAGAATTAGTCGTTAAGCTACGTATATTAGTTATTATAGCTACGATCTTACGGCCTTAATAGGGATCCGGACGAGTATTATACTCTTTAAGTATACTCGAGAAGCCTCTTATAGGATACTTAAGGTAATATTTAGGCTCCTCCTTAATACGCCTACTAATAGGAGTACCGAAAGTCCGAGATCTCGAGTAGTCCTTATAGTAGTTTATAAGTAGGTAGTAGCTATAAGCTCCGTTTCCGAGCTTAGAGAAGCGAGTATACTAAGTAAAGGCGCCCTTATTAGCCTTATAGTTCGTATAGATATCGTTGCCTTACTAGTAATAGCCGATAGCCTAAATAAAGAGCGCTATAAGGATCTATTAAGTAAGGTCCTTAAACGTATACTTAGTATCGTCGTTCCTAGGATTCTATATAATCTCGTTTAAGAAGCTACCTAGCTTAGTAAGTAGGACCTCGTAAAGCTCCTTAATCTACGAAGTATCTAGCTTCCTAACGTCCTCTTTAGTAGAAGCGATAAGCTCTTTTTAGATCTTCTTAAGGTAGAACTTATTTAGATAGACTAGTCTCGATAGGCTCTTAACTAGAGACTATTAGCTAAATACCTCTACTAAGGAGCGTATTACTTACTTAAGTTAATAAGCTTTTTATACTAGCTCTTATTTAAAGCCGTATAAGCGCGACCGGGTATAGCTTACTTACGATCGGGCTAGCGCTTATCGCTATCGTCGTCCTTAAAGGACTAGTACTTACTTAAGTTACCCTTAAAGGTCGGGATAACGAGAGAAGCTATTCTAGTAGTACTAGGAGTATTATTAAGTAGCTATAGGACTCTTTAAGTTAATATTAAAGGAAGTTAAAAGAGTTAGAGGTTATTATACTAGATTAAGTTATAGAGAGTATTAAGCTATAAGCTTAACCTTATACTAGCTTATAATAGACTTTATAGTCTATAAAGTAGTCTAAGATTGCCGAGTAAAGCTATTAAGCCGGTTTTTATAAGTTTAAGACTAACGCTCTTATAAGGCTATAATAGTCTCGTAATTGCTTACTCTCCTTATTAGGTAACTTTAGTTAAGTAGGGGAGGATGTTGCAATACCTACCTAAGGCATCTCTCTTATATAATCAAGATTTACATATATAGTTAAGCTGGCCGCCGTGCCAGCTTAAACTAGCAGTTATTCCTTCTTGAACACAACACAAAGTTGCGACCGGCGGGCTTTGCCGTGCGCGGGCCGCAGTGGCGTAGATGGATAGATACCAAGGGCAGATGGATCAATACCAGGACCCTCCATTCGAACCGACTTCTTTCTACGACAACCCGACCTTCTCGCGCGCGCGGACAACTTGCTATACGCACGCTGAATCTGGCGCACAGATACGGCCTTGTTTCCTCGTATTCTTTGGCCTGCATATCCACCTAACCACGCGCCTATAGAGTGGACCGCCTTCCTTTACATGTTCTGGGTTCCCAACAGCCACGGGCGCCAGTCAAACATCTGGATGACCCTAACGCTCGCCATTCTCCTGACGTTCATGATCTCTCACGCGTTACCCTTCAAGAGTCAGCGTATCACGAACATGTCCAAGCAACTCCCAATGCAAGAGCGGCACCCTGATACAGCGTATCAAGCTCCGTTGCACTTCTGCGACGAACCCGACAGGATCCCGGGCAGATACGTGGTGTACCTTTCACCTGGTCACTCGTTGGAGCAGCACAAGCAGAGCGTCGACCTGGATTCTCCACCTGACGCTATCGGACATGTCTTCACCGACCTCTACCCGGACAAGCTTGCCTACCTGGCCGTGTTCAATGAAGAGCTCCTGACTGGCGTGCGCGGTGATCCGGGTGTAGAGATGGTCGAGTGCGATATGGCTGCCCATGGTGCGGAGGCGGGTGCTGCCTAACGGCTACGAAGTGGCAGATCCAAGCTTGTCTGTGGCACGCGCCTGCGATCGGTCGAGTGGCAAACCCTACACCAAACGACCTGTCACTATGGGTGTGGGACATGCGAGCTTGTGAGGAGTGTACGAAGCGATGAAGATCACATTCATTGGCTTCTTGCGGTGTCCGAGCAATGCAGGCTCTGATGCGGGCGCCAAATAAGGAAGTTGTTGCCACATTTGAAGGCCTGGTCGTGCAAATGGTGTCTGACTGACCGCCCGCGACTTGACCAGACAGATCCCGGGAAACTAATACAGGTGCGGATGAGGTGCCCTGACAAGCCATGCGGTCTCCTGTCTCCGGCGTCCTGTATCCTCCAAGAGCGTGTCATCTGGCCGCCAGGGCAGCAAACTCTTCTTCCGTGATTGACCATTGATAGCTATCTCACAAATCTCTCAAAGCTTCGACGATGCAGCTCCGTGCTCAGGGCCCTTCTCCTTCCCCGAGATCCTCTTCATCCAATACAGCCAATCGTCATTGACGGCACCTTTCTGTTCGTACGGCACTTCTCGCCATTGCTCCTTCTCTCTAGCTTCCGCCGCTCTCCACAACTCCATCTCCTTGTCCAGCCATCTCGCGATATCTTCCGCCAGCTGCTGCGGCCGCTCAAAGGGCAGAAAATGCGTCCCATCTTCAACAACGGCCTCTTTGACTCTGCCGTCCACGGCACCGCCGCTTCCTCCTGGTCCCACGCCTGTCATCTCCATCTTCTCTTTCCGACTTGCTGGTTTGGCGCTTCCGAACCCGGACCTTGAGCCCCATATGTAAAGGCACGATGGTCGGAGGAAGGGCAGCTGTGCGAAGATTGCTGCAGATTCCGGGCGGTATAGGGGAGCTGACATGTTCCGGCCGACCCCGAAGAGCTCGGAATGACTGGCTCTGTCGATTGCGGCATCCTCTGGTATGGCGTCGCGTTTCCCAGGAAAGACTGCCCTGGCGTATGTGGCGGCCTCCTGGTGCTTGCTTGTCTTCAGCGCGACGTTGTCATTCTCTCTCTTCTCCGAATCAGAGTTGCGGGTATCCCTCAAGCCATACTGGGAGTATAGGTCGAGGACCCTTGGATCCCAGACCTTGAAGAATGGGTGCTTCGAAACGGACTGTATTGCAGCGTCCCTAGATGGCCAGTTATCCCTCTTGAAGGTCACAGCAGGCACGCCAGGAGCGTAAAACTCCGCGTGTGACTTGTACAGGCTTGGCTCGATAGGTATCACTGTCGTCAGCAACCGTGGATGTAGCAAGGCCAAGTTCAGCATCACCGTCGCGCCCATGCTGTGTCCAATGCCAACGATCGGACGAGGCATCTCTTTCCGGAAGTGGTTAACCATGGCAAGGTAGTCTCTTGCTGTGTCATGCCATGACGCTGGGTATGTCAGGGCCGACCTTAATCGAAGGCTTCATCTCAACTCGCAAGGGAAACTTACGCTCATTCCCAAGCTTGCCATCGTTCAGCAAACCGCTATCGCCCTGGTTGGCCACATCTGCAATCCATATCCCTCGTATACGGAACCGAGCATCCTCTCGTTGGCTATAGTCGTATAGCGTATCCCATACAGGCTCATACAACTCTTTCGGAAAGCCATTGGCATGGCAGGCTAGAACGGTGACATCGCCTGGTTGTGCTTCATGGCGAGGCTTGTACTGCTTTACAGCCAAGCTCAGTTCCTCCTCTTGTGCGTGAGCCGTTGATCGTGGGTAATGGCGGATGTGCCCTGCTGAGATGTGATGTTGCGTTCGCTCGAATCTATCTTGTGACATCGTGCTCTTCACAAGCCAATGCGATGTTTTTGACCGGCAAGATGAAGTTGACGAAGACAGAAACGTCCCTACCTTCTAAAATCTCTCTGCTGTGGCTTTACGAACAATTCAAACGGTTGTCGCATGGTCTGGATGCTCAAAGAAGCAATGCTGTTCGACCGTTATCCAACGCCGTTGCGCCGTTCGCCCAACGAGCTGGTATGGACGACGCGATTCGCGTCTCGAAGACCCCACGGTGTCCACATGCTTCATTCGGACAATGCAGCACGGCAGACGACGCATGTGAGGATATTTGATTATAAATGTCGTTGTATTGGAGCTGTACCACGTTTTGCCAGCGACGTAAGGCTGTGGCAGGAAGCTGTGAGGTTGACGATTTCGTCTTGGAACCGTCGAGATGGAAGCAGAGCGCTGGCGATGATGTCAAACGGGCCCGAGCTCCACGATCGTAGACTTCAAGGCCCGCAACGATGATCGTGCAACCATCGATATCAGGCCGAAGCAGAAGTAGTATGGCGAACGTATGGTATAGAATATGCGACATATACGAGATCTGGTAACGACAGCGAGGTGTCTCCATTGGACTTTCGGGACTCGATTCTGCCGTTGGCGATACGAATCATGCGACAGGAGGCCTAGCGGTCTCGCTTATCGAGCAAGGCCAGCCCTCGATGCACCTTCGTGTTCCTTCCATGTATATGGCGCACCGTCGAGGGCATGTCGGCCAGACTTCACGCCGCAGTGCTTTGTGATATCGTACACCACGAACCACTGGGCTGCCAGTGAGGCAAGTATAAGGACAGAATGGCTTCCTCCCAGGTGAGGTTACAATCACCATCCATCGCAGTCACTTCGAAGCTTTCCTTGGAAGATACCGCACCTTTTCCCTTGTCGTAGATTAACACAATCCGATCACTCACCACAAGCCTCCAACGATGTCGAAGACAACTCCGTCAACCATGCGAGCATGGCAATACACCACGGCCAGCGGCGGCATCGAGGCCAACCTCAAACTGAACACAGTGCCTCTCCCACAGCCAAAGCCCAATCAGCACCTCGTCCAAGTACTCTACGTAGCACTTAACCCCGTCGACTACAAGCCCGCTGAGGTCCCAATCTTCAGCCGTCTCGCGATACCTAAGCCAGCAACTCCTGGAGTCGATTTTGCAGGCCGTATGTCAAGTCCCAAATCCGGTCTTTCCAGTATATTGGGAACACCTGCTGACCCTTACACCCACCCTCTCCAGGCATCGTCAAACCAGCCGCCGGCTCCTCACTGAAACCCGGCCAACTCGTCTTCGGCGCCGCCGGAAACTCCCCCTTCGCCGGCGGATCTCTACGAGAATACGCCATCACCGAAATCCCAGGCACAGTCGCCGCTCCGAAACACATGACCGCCAAGGACCTTTCTACCATCTTTGTAGCGGGTGAAACTGGCTACCAAACTATCGTCCTGAACGCCAAAGCAGGCGACAGCGTCTTCATCAACGGTGGCTCTGGCGGAACCGGAGTCTTCGGGATTCAGATCGCCAAAGCCATTGGCTGCAAGGTCACGACCACTTGTTCTACGGCGAACATCGAGCTCTGTAAGAGCCTCGGCGCCGATACCGTTATCGACTACAGGAAACAGGATGTCGTTGAAGCTCTCAAGGCTAGCGGGCAGCAGTACTCTCTAGTCGTTGACAACGTTGGCGCAGATTTCAATTTCTACTGGAAAATGCACCAGTACACGAAGCCCGGGGCGAAGTACATAATGGTCGCCGGCAACCCTTCGCTCGGCTTCTTTTGGACGGTGCTGAAGATAAAGCTCATGCCTGGTTTCCTGGGTGGCGGCAAGCGGAAGTTTGAGACCTTTTTTGCTAAGCCGGTGGACGATGAGATGGCGCGGATTGCGGAGTGGATGAAGGAGGGCAAGGTCAAGTCGGTGGTTGACTCTGAGTTCAAGTTTGCGGATGCTCCGAAAGCCTTTACGAGGCAGAAGACGGGTAGAGCTAGGGGTAAAATTGTCATCGAGGTTGCAGGAGAGGCAGAGGGCAAGACCACATAATGCCGAATTCCGGTCTTGAGTCAGTCTTTGGGATCGTTAATGGCAGGTGCGTGCTAGATAGAGTGTCAACATGTTGCAGTGCTACGTGGTGTATCATAAGGTCCAAAGCATGCCATTTCAAGCACTTCCTCACATATTCCGCTCAGGTACTCGACGAGTCCAGTAATGTCCAGAGCCCAGATGCTCTTGATTGAGTTCATTGACAGCGCGCTTGGCTTGGCCATTGGAGCAAGTTGTCGCGGTGCTTTCGGCAGTGGTATCTTCGACTATACGACTTCTCCTCTCGATTCCTGGTACGGACTTCAACGACGGACCGTCTCGGTGTTGTCTGTGATGCTGGGTGGTGGTCGCTATGCAAATGTTCGGACATCGAGTATCCAGAGAGATACTGCTCATTGTCAGGCAGATAGTCTCATAAGACATATCAAGTTGACCTACATACTGCTCTCGTGAACGCCAACCGCTGTGCTGTGCTGTGAACCTGGGAGCGATTGAAGTGGTCGTCGAGGAATTTGCTCGTATGTCTCGATGCGTGATGAAAGCGTACCTACCTCACTGAGATCAGGCGGCCTACCTTGAATACCTTACTTGTGTGAAGCTATACCACTAGGCATGACACTTCAGCATCATGATTTGCTGTCGCGTGCTCACTTCCTGCAACAAAACTTTCGTCACAGAAAAGCTTTGCGCTTCGGCGCGGCGCCAACGTGGAAAGCCGCGGCGATCCAGGCACACGACGTCACTGGGCATGTGACACCCGTCCTATGTACCGTAGCCATCCAGATGGTCAAGACATCGGAGGATGACTGGTTTTGTTGTTTGGGGCTGTAGTCTGCGCCAAAACGCTTCATATTCTTCAACGCTATCACAATACTACATCGCTACACAACGCTCCTTCTTCGGTCCTCCAAAGAGGCCTGCCGATGATGCTTGTAGTGAGCGCCTACTCTTCCTCCCTTTTCGCTGTCTGAGTCCAGTCCCTTCGTCTCCGAGTAGCGCCCATGTAGACGTTGGCGAGGAGGCCGTGTTCGTGCCCACCGTACTCTGTGCCTCTGCGTCCGGCTTTGCGGAAGCGCATGCGATTTCCTCATTTTCGGCCGCCCCGTCTGTCAGCATATTGTGCGCAGCTGGTGCCTCTTCTGGCTCGGCGCCGCTCGCCAACGGCTTGTATTCCACTTCCACCGTAATGTCGTCTTCCACCCTTCGTCCCATAGGTTCCTAATCCTGCCAGTCCCAGACCGTCCTCAAGAACTGCACCATGTCTACCCTCTTGGTCTTCATATCCACCATCCAAGGGTGCTCGCCCATGCGCCAGGGCGTGGCGCGCTTGTTGCCTTCTTTTTCGAGACTGTTCATATGTCAGCGATGCACATCATACACACTTTCGCACACCAAGGCTTGCAGGGAAGGGTGGCAACTCACCAACACTCAATAAAGTACTTAAAGTTCTCCGACCACTTGAGCTTGATATCCGGCTCATCCTTCAACTTCGGAATCGGCTGCCTCACAATGTACGTGAGTAAATCGATCAGGCCAGCTCTGGGATTCATCTCCGTGCCATCTGCCGGGAACGGGAAACGATGTTGTGCTACTTCCAGCAACGTGACTCCCAGAGACCAGACGTCCGAGGTAATGGTGTAGCTCTGTCCAGTAATGCGTTCCGGTGCCATATAGTAAGAGGTCCCGATGAAAGTATTCGCGTCGCCTTTCGTGCCGAACTCTCCACTGACGCCGAAATCGCAGAGCTTGACCTCGCCTTTCCGGCTGAGCAAGATATTGGAGGGTTTGATGTCACGGTGTATGATCCTGTGTCCATGCAGATAGGTCAAGCCGTTGAGCACGCCTTCTGCGACTTTGCCAAGCACTTTCTCTCCGGTACGACCTCCAAGTTTCTTAACCTCGCGGTAGACGGAGTCCAGTGAGCCACCTTCGCAGAACTCCATGGAGATGCCTATGGTGCCGGCTGTGTCGTCCATGAAAGCGCCGTAGTACATGCAGATGTGCGCTGAAGCGCAGGACTTGTTGAAGGAGAGTTCGCGGACGATCTGTTTCTTTACGTCGGGGTTTGGGTCTGTTGTTATAATCTGCTCGAGTCAGTACAAGGGTCGCGCACTGCCGCATGGAATTAATCGTGTGATCTCACCTTCAGCGCAAAGACAGTCTTGCCGCCTTTCAGTATACACCTCGTCACTGCACCACCTGCACCTTCACCAAGACTGCCGAGCTCTTGTATCCGACCTTCCTTCTTCGCTGCTTTCCAGCCTAGATCATCCAAGTCCTCTGCATCCAATGGCCCGCCTTTGTCCAGTGTGAGCTTCTCCAGATGCTTCTCCAGATCAATGACGTTGCCCTGGTTGCTACCCTCCCTCTCCATCCCCATCCCCGAATGTGCCGAGCTCGAAGAGTATGCCGCTGAGTCCGGGTCTCTTAGTACATCCGCGAAGTTGATCATCGAGTATGAAGACGCTGTCGACACCGATCCATTGGCGCCAAAGCTATTGGTCCTGCTGTGTGCCGAGTCATCGCTACTTCCTCCTCCGCTGGGTGTCAGGCCGGCTGCACCAGGCATCTGTAACGGCGGCCCTACTTTCCTCCGCCCTTGCGCATTCTCTTGCGGTGTCCGACTCGTGCCCATGGGTGTCGCCAGATTCAGCTTCGGCGGCTGCTGTTTGCCCGGTATAGACAATGGCGGTAGACTCATTGGCGGAGCTGCTGCGCTGTTGACAGGTCTCTGACTGGGCGACGCAGGTATAGCTAGACCTAACCGCGGGACTTTACCCTGTGATCTGCCTTGGCCAGGTATCGGCGGTCGAAGGAGAGGAGCTGGAGAAGCCATGTTGGCTCGTTCGGGAGGGTTGGGGTGGAGGGATTGGTGGGGTGCTGTGTTGTCGGCCACGGTGGGCAACCCGAGTGGTGAGGCTGTCCAAGAGGAGCACGACGGCCCTCTCTGACAGCCTACGAACGAGGGGACGGGGTTAGATGGTGCTACTCCTCCTCCAATCCAATCCGCCTTATGCTGCCGCCTTCCGCTGTTTGTGCTCTTGGAGCTTACCTTTCAATGATCTTTGATATGAATCTTCCCGTCGGTGTGGTATCCGATTGACGATAAGCAGTCTCTTGCAGGGCAATGCTGTTTCGACCGAGGGCAGATGACGGTGAAAGTGAAACAGTCGCACGGGTCGCTGCAGGCTGCCGCTCACAATCGCTTTGTTGTCGCACAGCAAACCAGCGGCAGGGTTCAGGTTCGTCGGTATGCTTGCCGGTCAGGCGTCGAAAGTGTGGGGTCCAATTGTTGCTGTTGAGCTGCACCTTCCTTATCGCTTCTTCAGCCCGACTGATGATGCTGAGGATGGTCCGTTATGAATGTCGTGGCAGTGCTGTGCCGCAGAGTGGAAGTATGGTACCTCTATACCGCCGCGGAAACTCAATCACACCCGCGTGAGTTGGTAAGGTAGCAAAGTCAGCAGGGCATACAGCCGCGTGCTTGCAGCTTGTCCACAAACAGTCGGTCTGTTCTGCCGAGAAACTCTCCACAATGACGCCGCCTAGTTTTGCTTGGCTGGGCCGGTATGCTTGTCTTGTTGATGATGACCTTTTGGAAGAATGGTATCAGGTGAGGGTGTTTGTTTGCAAGAAGAAACAGCGGTACCTCCTAGCAGAAGGCACCTCTGCCCTGTGATCATCCGTCTCAGGCTATGTTGGCGTGTCGGCTTGGCGTTCCCGAGCAAGCGCCCTCTCGCGCTGTACCGAATGATGCCTCCTGAAACGTGGAGTTGCGCGCACAGACGACGCCTAGTCGCCAGTAGGAAGGTACAGTATTTCTCCGCTTCGAAGGGAGGGCGGCAACTCGTTCTTGATATCAGGTTGCCTGAAAGAAGAACAGGAGGATGAGAGCGCCTCTCGCACGCAGCACCATGAATACAAATCTCCTTGCAGCCTACCCTACCCCTACCCATGAAGATCCTCGCTGCGCGGCGCAACGTGTCCAGCAGGCATCTTGCGCTCCTCCTCGGCTTCATGTGTTGCATAGGGCTGCGCTGTCTCCATCATCGCTACCAAACGAGCCCACATGTTGCTGACCTAACAGCCTCCCACTGGACGGACATCACCTAAACGCACGCAAAGTCTCCTCCACTCAGGCTCACCGTACCGAGAGCCTCACGACTTCCTTCATACGACTGGACGATACCCTTGCTCCAGGGCACGCGGAGTACATGGTACACCGACCAAGCAACCTCAAAGTTAACTCTTAGTCTCTTAGGCACAACTACTGCTAGCTACTGCGAGTGATGCCCGGCAAGCCGGCAGCAGACCGACAGGACACCCTCGGAACTGTAGGCACTGCAGGGGTACCCTCAAGCGGACAGGGGAGCTCTGACCGATGGTTCTACCTACAAACTCCAGCTCTTGGGTGTCGATGGTGAGCTTACTTGCGGTCTGCGAGATATAGTGTTTCTGGCTCGGGTTACTTGATGAAGGAGGTCCTCCTTGCTGAGCTGCCGGCCGACTTCACTTCTTGCTGGCTTGGAGGTGTATCACTGAGACATACATATGCTCTTTCATGCGGACGGCTCACTATTCACCGGCACATGCGCGCCTGGCGAGGGTTTGACAGCTGACATCTGACGCCATAGCCTCTACGGAAAGCTGTACGAGTACGGCACAGGCACGCTTTCGTTGTTCTACGCATTCAATGCGTCGGCATCAGCGGGCATGGCGCTTGCCAATACGCGGACTCACCGGCTGGGCAGGTTTTGGTATGGCCTCGGTGCCAGCCTTCCGCGCCATGAAGGCGCAAGTTAAAGGGACGCCTCGCATGGAGGCATAGTCGACGTTACCGTTACCGACCCGCAGATCCAGACACTTCCCAGACTACCACCGAGGTGCAGTGTGAATCGTATGCTGTACATCGGCGATACGGTAAGCTGCGCGCATAGCACAACGTCCGAGGCTTACTGACGTCCAAGGACATTCGCTATGTCTTGCGGATCACGTAGCGAGATCGTCGTTTCGCGTGTTTTGTGAAGTTGCTTGGGAAGCAGGATACAGCATAAATCGTTCATTGCCCACTAATTGTCAGCAGCCTGCACAGCAGACAGCGCATCGCTTCTCCAGTCAACCTCCAGGGTCGCAGGTATCAACAGTAATCCCTTCCTCTATGCTGGACAGCAATTCCACTTGGATAACGTCGAGCGATCTCTGACACTATGCAAAGCCCGTTCCGGTATGCAAAGAATTTCTCACCAATTCCAGAACCGCTCCCAGAAGCGCCACCAAGGCTTCGGCGGCCCCAGGATACGATCACCAAGTTCGCCCGGAGCCGGCACACTCTCGTTCGAGAGGTCGTCCCAGTCGTCTCCGATGCCATTACTGTCCAAACATCAGCACTGTTTTCCCTTCTGACCATTCACACCTTCGATTCGGGAACTACCGCGCACGTACCTGGGTTCTAT
>JAKLLW010001740.1:0-12118 GCA_022814695.1 Neocatenulostroma microsporum
ATCCTAAGGACTATATAGGCCTAAGGCCTTTAAAGAGGCTTAGAAACCTACTAAGCTACTAGATATAGTATTACTAGAGTAATATTAAGGTAAATAGATAATTATATAGCTATCTACTCTAGATAAAGAGTTTTTATCTAATTAACTACTATCTAAGGTATTAAGAACTATATATATAGATTCTATTAATTATATACTAAGAGGTATAGTCTATATAAAGTACTATAGGTACTTTACTTAGTACTACTTATATATAGTACGTTAGCTTATTATTAGCTCTCGGTACTTAGCTAGACTTAGATATTATAAAGTATACCGCTAATTAAATTAATAAATATACTAGTTCCTTACTCTTACTCTACTTAATCTATATAAAGGAAGAGTATACTTATATTAGTAAGAGTATAACTTCTTAAAGTTTAGATAAAGAAGGTTGTCTAGATACTTAATTATTGTTCTACCTTCTAATATACCGATCTCTTTAGCTCGCGAGGTTCCTACTACTATAGGTATAGAGCCTTATATAGAGAGATAGAAGAGTAGGTATAGATATAGATATAGGAGTATAGGGGTAGGTTTAAGTAAGCTTAGCGATACTTTTCTAAACCTTCTTAATATATAAGGACATAAGGAACTCTATCGTGCTACTAGCCTGTCACGACTATCTAGAGCCGCTCCGCTCTAGACCCGCCGCGGAAGTGCCTATAGTAGTCCCCGAGGAATGCAAGAGCGCATGCGTTACATCAAACGATCAGTTGCAGTAGTCACGCAAGAAAAGAAAGTCAACATTGCCGGAAGCAAGGCAATCCGAGAACGGCAATCCGAGAAACACTTCGGACTGATCTCACGGCCTCGCTATTGTACTGTGCAGTACAGTAGTAGGTCGGCGTACACCTTACATACGACTCACAACGCACCAACCCTGAGACCATGGCGGCAATTTTCATCGCGCAAAGCCCATCACATCTCCATAGAGTGATCTCAGAGGTCTTCGCAGCCGATGCTCCAGAGATTCATCTCACGATTCGCATATATGCACCTCTGGACGGACAGTACACCCCTCACTCTGACATGGACGACAAATTCGGCACTCGACTGCTCGAGCCGCTGTACGATGACTGGGTACGCCAGATCCACGATGCGCCGTCACCGCCTCCCTCACCTTTGGCGACTGGACCTGAGATCAAGGTCATCCTAGATGTCACGAGACCTCTCTTGCCAGAGCCAAATGCCACGAACTTGATGATCTATGAAGCTCGAGGCCTGATGAGGATCTCCTCTCTTCTCCGCATGAGATTCCAGGATGCAGCAGAAGGGCTGCAGGCTGTTGTTGTTGGTGCACCTTGCTGGTGCGTTCTGAGAGAGATCGAAAAGCATGTTGCCTTGTCCAAGGGAGCCAGCTGGCCGCTTTCGCGATCCTCACATTTACGAGAAGGCAGGGCGAAGCCGGAGCGTAGTGCTTCGAAGTGCCTTACGTTAGCAAAGGAGCATTGGGAGGACGAGTTCTGGAGTGATGCCGAGTGGTGCATGGTGTGACGATGTCGCCTTCTCCTGGAGTCAATACGTCGAATTAGCTGCTGTATCTTCCTCTAGACGGTTGCGGGAACACATCTTGTCAGAGATAGCATACACCCATCTTCAAAGGCTCATTGCCGAGTTCTCAAAAGTCGACACGTCCAATTAGCTGCTGTATCGTCCTCCAGACGCTCGCGGGAGCCATACTGTCAGAGAGAGCATGTGCCTATCTCCAAAGATCTATGCGCCTGTCCTGTCTCCAAAGATCTTCGAAAGGAGTAAGTGTCATTTGTCTGTTGTATCGTACCGTAGTGTCCGAGACAGCATGCGCCTATCTCCAAAGATCTTCGAAAGGAGAAAGCGCCATCTGTCTATTGCATCGCCCTTTCGCAGACTCAATAGTCCGATATGTCCGAAACGGTGAGCGGCGATCGGAACAATGAGCTCCCAGAAGCCAGTATCGACAGCCGTACGTTCTTCGTGCACTGCTGCGATGAAGACAAGGAGACAAGGTAAACATGAGCTATCAGCAGTAGCAATACACCCTACCGAAAGCGCAGAGACAGTCCCAAGCCCAAGCCCATGCCCTCAGTGCGCCACCCCATTATTCCTCCCCTTCCCACCACCAACATCCATCTCCTCGTCCTCGTCATCATCCGCCAGATCAAAGTGCTCTTCGCCCATACCCCTCTGTCTTCTACTACTGAGATCATCAAGCTCACTCTCATCATACTCCCTAGCCGCCTCCACATCCGGCGCCTCCCGATACCTCTCGGGAGCTCTCCTCCCACTCCCGCCGTCTAGACCAAGCCCACCGTTAGGACCATCGTATGGGTCGGATCCAAAAACACTCTTATACCCTGCCCTTCGTCTCCGGGCGCGGTACCAGAAGAACCCAACCACCGCAAGCGTGATGAGCATAAGCGTCAACACGACTTCGCCTGAACGTTGGTAAGCCCGGTAAGCAGCCGCATTAGCCTTCTCCTCCGCGATCTGCTCTGCTGAGGTTGAGTTCGGATGTCCGCCAACGGAGGTTTCCGGGTGCGACTTCTCCCCATCAATACGGGAGTCTGCGGGCGAGCCGCCGATGCTGGCGATATCCACGCCCATGAATCGGTCCAGCATATCTCTCGTCCTTCTGGGGTAGTCGAATGGCACCATGTGGGAGCTGTTGTAGAATTTGACGTAAGTCAAATTCCTCGCCTCCTGCCAAGTACCCGCCGGCTCGTTTTCGAATTCCCAGTCCCGTCTCGGAGCGATGAGGCCGGGAGAAGTCTCCATGCCCTTCGCTCCGTTCCATTCCAGAGAAGAGATGAGGTTTTCAGTGCCGATGTGGTTGCAGATGAGATCTTGGTCGCCGGAGAAGAGCACGATGGGTACTTTCTCCAGCAGGCCAGGGAGGAGCTCGACGGAGGGTTTGCTGTTTCTCGCGCGGAAATTGTTGGAGACTTGACCGCTGCATTCCTCCCAGCCGGTTTTCTTGTCTGGGTTGATGTGTAGCGCTGCCGTGACGTCCGACCGCCGCAGGTACGGGGTCACTTGTTTGAGGTCTGGCGGCCAGTTCATACCACAAGATGGGTACGCATCTCTCAGTCGCACGTCGTACATGTTGACACATTGATCACCCTTCATAGATACTCTGAGGATATCTTGCAGAATGCCCTCGCATACCGAGCTATCCACAGGCCCCTTCCCACCCGCCTTCTCCAGGTCCGCATAGCATAGCTTTTGTTGTTCCTGAATTTGTCTCTCCTCGTCGCTGCCAGATTTGATCAGGCCGCTTTCGTACGCAAATTGCAGGTAAGCTGGGTACTGATCTGGTCCGCTGATCCAGCCATTTCCGATGAGGAGGCCTGAGAGATTCCATCGCTGCTCTCCTGCTGTGATCTTGTCGTTGCGATCCACGATAGCTTTCGCTACATAGGGTATGTGTTGGCCTGCGTAGGATTCGCCGGCGATGTATAGATCATCCGCCGAGTATTCCGGGAAGAGCGCAAAGAACTTCTCCAAGAAAGCTATCATTTGCGAAGCCATAGTGTCCAGCTCATGGATGTAGTTGTTTGAATCCACGTAGCTGAAGCCCGTGCCGACTGGGTTGTCGACGAATAGCACGTTCGCGAACTCGTCCCAGCTGCCCTCATTATACCTCAATGTCCCGTCGCTGTCCACGCGATATGGCCCAATCTCCATCAGTGCGCCGTCCATGCTGCTGCAGCCTGGCCCACCATTGAGCCATATCACCGTTCTCGAGCGGTTGGCGATATGTCTGTTTTTGTAGAACCAGAAGAACAAGTTCCCGTGATGCTCAGGGGTGATTTCAATGTGCCCAGCGTACATCTTGAGTAAGGGGGAGGGTGCGCCAGGGAGGGAGGAGATGTAGTAGTCGGCTGCAGTCTTCTGCGCAATGGCGGTGGGTAGCCATGATAGCGCTGCGAGGAAATTTACTCCGAAAAATGGTAGTAGGTCTAGGCGACGATTTCGCCGCCGCGATGGTGCGCTTCGTGTGTGCGGCATCGTGGTGATATGGTGTACGTGTACGTGGCCTCCTATTGCTACCTCATCCGTAGCCAGCAACAGGCCTTTGCGCGCCAATGATGTTGAGCGCTTCCCGGCTTCCCAGCGTCTCTTCTGACTTCAGATGCAGTCAAGTGCTATCCCAATGCTCCTGCCTGTTCCGATAGCTTCGAGGTCCGAGAGACTGCGGCTGTAGTCGAATCCGGCGCGCTGATGCCTGGCGGGATGCGCTCGCTTATCTGAACTTCAGTTCGTCAACACTTTGAACGCTTCTCTCTGGGAGATCTAATTGGCAACGTTCGCAATGGCGGTATCTTGATGGGTCTCAGCTTATTGACACTTGATCTTCATCTTGACAAAGGGAGCTGCATCGCGGTGCACGTGCGTCCGCGTGGAGAGCGGGCTGAGCGGCCGCCTCTTTGTTGACTAGCGCGTCTTCTCGTCGCGTCACCTCCAAGTCGACATCATCACGGCAGGTACACCAACGACGACACTCTCCCACACCATACACCTCCCACAATCGAAACTGGAGGCCCCTGACCTCCTAAGAATAGGGCTTATGCATCAAGATGCCCCTGTAAGCGACATCACCTTCATCCACCTCCACTCATCACTGACTTAGGGTGTGAAACCCTTACAGACCAGGTGACCAACACCGCGACACCCACGCCACGACCAACCCTTTCGCCGACCACCGCCCTCACGTCTCCGAATATACCGCCCAAGAGATCGCCACCCTTCAGGTCCGACTCGAAAGGCAACTAGGCCCCGAATACATCTCCACCCGGCCCGGCGCAGGCGGCGGGAAGGTTCACTATTTAGCAGCGGAGAAGGTCATCAATCTCGCGAATGAGGTGTTCGGCTTCAATGGCTGGTCGTCAAGCATCCAGAATGTTCAGATAGACTTCGTGGACGAGTCGCCGTCGACACAAAAGATCACTTTGGGGCTGAGTACGATAGTGCGAGTTACGTTGAAGGATGGGACATTCCATGAGGATATAGGGTACGGACACATTGAGAACTGCAAAGGCAAGGCTGCAGCGTTCGAGAAAGCGAAGAAAGAGGCTGCTACGGACGCGCTGAAGAGGGCGTTGAGGAACTTTGGGAACGTGCTTGGGAACTGTCTTTATGACAAGGACTACCTGAGCAGGGTGACGAAGGTGAAGGTTGCGCCGAGTAAGTGGGATGCGGAGAACCTGCATCGGCATCACGACTATGCGCCGGTGAAGAAAGAGAGTATAGCAGAAGCCGAGGCAGCACAGGAGAGGGCCGCGCAGAATGCAGCGGCAGTGAGAAGGCAGTCAAGCGCGCAATCGGGCATGTCCTTTGGCTCGGCGGAGTTCGAGGACGACTTCGGTGCAAGCGGACTGGACGATGTGGACTTCTCTCATCCGGATGAGGTGAGGATGGATGACTCGGTCATGAGCAACGGAGGACCTGAGACTCCGGCGCAGAGAGCGATCAATGGGCCGCAGCAGAGACAGGGTGTGCCTAGAACGCATTCTATGCCTCATCTACGGCCGCCGAATGTACAGTCACCGCAGCAGATCCAGGGGTTGCAGGCTCCGCAAAGACCGCAGGGTGTACAGAGGTCGGCGAACAATGTGGTCAATGGTGCTCAAGCACACCAAGCGCAACAAGCAGCGCAGGGTCGTATGCCACCGCCTCAACCGCAGACGAACGGCATGCCGCAACAGCGACAGCAAGCGAACGGCCCACAGCAACTGCAGCAGCAATCAAACAGCGGGCTACAACGGCAGGCTCCAAACGCCCAAGTGCAACACCAGCAACAGCAGCAACAACAACCTCAGCATGCACAGAACAACGCAAACGGTTCCGGCCCACGCTCCAACCCCTCCTCCGGCACCACAGTAGCCGATTCCCCACACTCAAACGGCCCCATCGCAAACGTCGACGGCCAACAACTAGACGAAGCCGGTCTCCCGCGCCCTTGCCTCCCTCCTCCAGATGCACCAGCAGGCTTCGTGACAGGCCGTAGCGTCGACCTACTGACCAAACCTCCGGACGCCCGCCCACCGAACTCAACTCTAGCCTTTGATCCCAACAAGGAGAGCCCAAGTATCAGACGAACAATCGGTGTGCATGGTGGGAAGTCGGCGCCCATAAGCCGATCAGCACTGCAAAGCGGTGCCCAGCCAAGCGGAGCAGCGAACAGCGCCGGCAACGGAATGAACGGCCAAACCACACCAGTACGCACAAACTTCGTGAACCCAGCAGCGGACATGCATCGTCGGATCGGCGCTCCTCCCGCCGGAGGAATGCAGAATCGAGGCGCTTACAAACCTCCGACAGTCGCGGGTCGAGGTGACAATGCAGTAGCTGGCGTGAAGAGACCGCCGTTGAGCGATGTCAGTAATCTGCAGGCTGGGCAGATGGACGGCGCGGTTGATGCTCAAGGCAAGAAAGCTAAGACGGAGGCGCCTGCCGGGCCTGGTGAGAAAGCAGGCGAGAGTGCTGGTGAGGCTGCTGCTACATTAATGGCCGTTTAGAGGCTAGAGCTGTGGTTGTGTTTGGTTTCTCGGCGACATGAGCGTGGAGTTGGTCGGTAGGTAGCTTAGCTGAGTGTACTCATTGCTCTTTTGCTACCATTGAGATTCGTCAAAACACTGAGCTATTGACTCACAACCTACGAGTGTAGATGTTCTTGAGTGTGCTGGTGACCTCTGTGACCGCCTATGGGTGGAGAACAACATGCAGCTCGAGTAGAACGAGGATTGTATGTCAGGCATAGCAACACCGGCATTATTGACAATGTATCCGCCACCAGGATCCCAATTGACCACTGCCTATCAGTGACTCTCACCTGGACTACACTAACCCCCGACACTTCGCCGATTTCCACCTCACATACCCTTGCTTGCTCTCCTTCAGCTCTCGTGATACCACGCTCAAGCAGCCAGTAGCTCATCCTCACAACCGAGCATCCCCACCGCGGCCTGCCAGCGACCACAACATCAGCAACGCAGTCCTCTCAGCAGTCGCCGTATCACGGAGAATCCTCGAGACCGTACCGTCATCTCAACGAAACTCGTTCGGGAAGATACGACGCAAATGCTTCCTTCTGTATCCTCTCCGCCGCGGTCGTGTTTGCGAAGCCGCTCCGAAGCAGATGCTCTTATGATCAACGAAGTCACAGAATGAAAGGAAAGGGCGCGGATGCAGCTTTATTGTCCTCGAGACTAACGAGCTTTGGCAGTGTATTCTCTGCAGCCGGCCGTGGTGTGAATCTCGCGCGTGAGTGATACCGGTGTGGAAGTCCAAGAGGGCGTGGGCGAAGTAGGCGCACTGACACGAGCAGCTGGGAGGGAGCAAGATTCCGGCTCACCGGATAGGTTATGAGTATGGTGCGACTGTCGCCGGCACTCGCGCTCAAGCAACCCACAGATAGCTCAGCCAGCCTTCCTCGCGGACTGCGGCAGCCCAACAAAATCTTCCATCTCCCCACCACCTTTCTTAGGCTTGCCGGAGCGACCGATCTCGATTTCTTGGCCTTCTTCCACAACACCATTACCGGGATTCCCATCCTCTCGCCCCGTCCTGGCGTCCTGGCTTTCACTACGTTCGTCCGCGCTTCGCTCACCAGTAATACGTGAGATCAACGTAGCCTTCGCCTTCGCACCCGCAAGCCGCTCATCAAACTCATTGACAGCATCTTCCGTATTCTTCGTCTCCAGGCTCTCCGGGTCCGTCAGTTCGGCCAGTCTGTCTACATGCTTTCTTAACCTCTCGCTGCCCTTCAGGGGCAGCAATTTGCCCTCGCCTCCATCAGCAACGACCGTACCCACCGTTTTCACACTCATGGTCTCCCCATCTGTAGCAGGAGAAGCAGGGACGGCCGAGGAAGGTAATCGACTACTCCAGACATTCGCTCTACCAGAAAGTTGGCCCATCCGAAAGTACTTCTCAAAGCCTTTCTCGAGTCCGAAGATTCGGCCTTCGATACGACCAGCTTTCGAGCCGTCGGCTACGCCGTCGGAGTAGCCTTCTTGGTAATATTCGTCTTCTAGGGAGAGGAGGCTGTCGAGAGGGTCGATATCTACGGATCTGGGTTTGCCATGGTCTGAGTTTGTGGATTGAGGCATATCGTTCTGGGCGACTTGGAGGTCTATATTGCCTTCGGTCATCGTTCCTGCCATCTTGGGTATGTTGTAGGTTCGAACAAGGAAACAGTTTTGAATCGAAAGCGTAGTGGCGGTGATTGATGCCTTAGGCAGGAATCGTGACTCAATCGCGACTTGCCGCGACTGCCCCTCCATGTCGCGAAAGATGAGTCTTCGGCGAATTGAGTATTGAGTGCAAACCTCTCACACTCAAGCTCCTGCTGCATCAACCCAGAGGACTATTCATACAACTATCACAAGACATCAATTCTGGAGCAGAGCACACAGCAAAGATATATATATCTAACGCCTGGCTACGACGGCCCCACCATCACAATACAGCCAAACATGACAGAAACGAACGGTACCAAGAAAGAGATATTGCCCGTGGCAGGCAAGAAGAACGTCCTCATCACCTCCGCCCTCCCATACGTCAACAATGTCCCTCACTTGGGCAACATTATCGGCTCGGTCCTGTCTGCAGACGTCTTCTCTCGTTACTCAAAAGCTCGAGGGCATCCTACGCTCTTCATATGCGGGACAGACGAGTATGGCACAGCGACCGAGACGAAGGCGATAGAGGAGAAGCTCACGCCACAAGAGCTCTGCGACAAGTACAACAAATTGCACAAGGAAGTCTACGACTGGTTCGAGATTGGCTTCGATCACTTCGGCCGGACACCCACACAGCAGCAGACAGACATTGCACAGGACATCTTCACCAAACTGCACAAGAATGGGTATCTTGAGGAGCGGACAACAACACAGCCGTACTGTGAAAAGCACAAGGGTTTCTTGGCAGATCGCTTCGTGGAAGGAGAGTGCCCGCTGTGCGGCTACATTGATGCACGAGGAGACCAGTGCGATAAGTGCGGCCACTTGCTCGACCCGCTGGATCTGAAGAACCCAAGATGTAAGCTGGACGGCGACACACCGCATCCACGGGAAACCAAGCACGTCTTCCTGCTCCTTGATAAGCTACAGGACCAGGTATCAGAATGGAACAAGAAGAGCCAAGTCGACGGCGTATGGTCCGACAACGGCATCAACATCACCAACGCCTGGCTAGCCGAGGGTCTCAAAGGCCGCGGTATCACTCGAGATCTTAAGTGGGGTACCGCCGTTCCTCTAGAGGGTTACGACGACAAGGTCCTGTACGTGTGGTTCGACGCCTGCATAGGCTACGTCTCAATCACCGCAAACTACACCGACAAATGGGAGCAATGGTGGCGCAACCCCGAAAACGTCTCACTCTACCAGTTCATGGGGAAAGACAACGTACCCTTCCACACTGTCGTCTTCCCCTCCTCTCAGCTCGGCACGGGCGACAAGTGGACCATGCTCAACACTCTTTCCACAACCGAGTACCTCAACTACGAAGGCGGCAAGTTCTCGAAGTCAAGAGGTATCGGTGTCTTCGGGTCCAGCGCCAAGGAAACCGGCATCTCACCTGACGTATGGCGATACTTCCTGCTGCTCCGCCGGCCAGAGACGTCAGACACAGAGTTCCAGTGGGACGGTTTCATCTCAGCAAACAACAACGAGCTCGTCGCCAACTTCGGCAACTTCGTGAACCGGATCCTCAAGTATGTAAACTCAGCGAACTATGACTCTGTTGTCCCCGCCTGGCCTACCGACCTGTCCTCCTCCAACCCAGATGTCGCGAAAGGCTTGGACCACCACATCGAAGAAGCAAATGCGATACTCAAGAGGTACAGAGACGAGATGGATGCCGTGCACCTCAAGCAAGGCCTCCTGATCGCTCGCGAGCTATCCTCGCTCGGTAACAAGCTTCTTCAAGACAACAGGCTGGACAACGCGCTTTTCCAGAACGAGCGCTCACGCTGCGATGCCGTCGTCAACCTGGCTGTCAACCACGTACATCTCCTGGCTTCGCTGCTCTCGCCCTACCTCCCAGCCACCGCGCGGTCGATACTTTCGCAGCTCGACTCCGAACTCTTAATCATTCCAGACGGGCACTACGACTTCCGCTCCATCGCTGGTGGCAAGAAGATCGGCAAGGCGCAGCACCTCTTCAAAACCATCAAGCCAGAGAAAGAACTGGAATGGAAAGAGCTCTTCGGTGGCGACGAGCTTAAGAAAGTCAAGGAAGCCGAAGCCGCAAAGAAAGCAGCGAAGAAAGCTGAAAAGGAGCGAAAGAAGGCCTCCAAAGCCGCTACCCGAGCTGCGGACCAAGGACAAGAGGGCGTTGAGACGGCGGAGAAAGATGGGGTGCAGACTAATTCTAAAGCCGGCGACGCGGTAGAGGAAGTGACGGAAGGGACGAAGCAGGTTTCTCTGCAGACGAGTTAGAAGCCTCGTCTGCGAGGCGGAGCGGTGGAGGGTGATACAGCTAGGCGGACTTCTGGGGATAGACGTGGGGTTGACCGCATCCTCCAGAACACGTACGGATACTCAGCAGACCGCATTGAACAGACTATATCGCGGAGGGCTTCGGAGGAGCGTCTCGTTGGGAGGGATCTGGGGATGCGGCAGGCTGAGAGACATTTGGCGGAAGCGCGGGAGCAACATGATCAAGCGAGATTGCGCGATATCGAGCGCGCTCGGGTTATGTACGGTATCCCGTCATCTTCTCAACCTGGACCGGACGATCTTGGTGCTGTGGGTAGGCCTCCAGATATCGATGAAGTTGCAGTTGCAGGGGATGCGGAGATTCCGGCAGCGAGCCCGTCAGAACCTCGCTGGCACCCCGACCCAAACTTCGACGGCGCCGCCTCTGGGAAAGCTCCTGTCGTGAATCAGCAAGCAGTCAATCAGCAACAGATCCCCAGCGTCTCTTAGAAAGGTCGTCTTTTCAATCTATTTAACAAGGCTCCCGGTACTCAAGGGGAAGATGTCGACTCGGAGACGCATCGTGGAGCTAATGTCAACCCCGAGACTCATGGTTGCTTTAATCCTTGTTTGTTCTGCTACGGCTGCTGTGGTGTCTTGTTTGGTTGCGAGTGTCTTTGTTGTTTGAGAGCGGGAGGGTGATGAAGGGTGCGTTGGTATGTGATTAGCGTGGCGTTGGGGGGGAGAGGCTCGTTGCTGCGGGAAAGGTACTGCTATTGCTATGGATACAGGAGATGAGTTCAACATGTGTTGCGAGGCGAGATGTAGAGCGCTTTAGCGCTTGATTGCCAACGTATGCTTCAACCTCACGATGGTGTCAAAAACCCCCTCACTGGATAAGGGTAAGGGTGGTCCGTATGTTGCGTCGTTCTCTCGTAGATCCGCAATCACCCAACCCGCTGGAGATTCTGAACTCTCATAGTTGTAGCCTTTGCCTACCGCCGCTTCCCGAAATCGATGCTCGATGTGAATAGGTACATATTCTTCGTGCATCACATCGTTACCGGCTGACTTACTGCTGCACCTCCGAGTACAATGTCATGCAGAAGCCACAAATCGCAACACCAGTGCCTCAAGCGCTCAGCCCTGGTAATCGTACACGAGCCTGATGCACTCGACGTCCTTGCCCTTCTTGCCGACTACACGCCTGACATGCTTCCGCTCACCGTTCACTATCGCAAAGCCCCATACTTGCGTAGCAGTCCAACCGTCCTTGAGACTCTCGCTGGTGCTCTCAATAACTTCGCCGTTGATGCATTCGTCCGTCCAGCCTTCCCTCAAGAAATCGTCAGAGAGCTGGGAGATCTTCGCCCATCTGGTAAGGCAAACGTCAGCAGCTACCACCACTGCGCATGAGCTCGCGCACATCTGGTGAACAACCTACTGCATCTTGCCCTTGGCCTTTCCCCAGATCTTCGTCTCGCTCTCCCGCCACTCGCCATCAATGATGCGGCTTTCGGCATTACTCTCAGCGCCTGTGGCTTTCTGCTCGCTGGCGATGTGAACTTTGCCGTCTTCGCCGGTGTATTGGCGGAGGGCGATGGTGACGGTGGCGTGGCCAATGGCTTTGCGCATTATGAAGCCTACGCCTTGCAGCTTCAGCATGCCATCGGAGC
>JAKLLW010001741.1:0-12116 GCA_022814695.1 Neocatenulostroma microsporum
ACTCCTCTGAGAACGACAGCCGTGGCTTCGGGCAATCGCAGATCGATTTGCTGATCGCTACAGAACGGGAAGCGGTTATCCCGGCGGTGCTAAGCCGCTGATCTTTGCCCGTGCAATGGCTACGACTCGTATCAACAACAACTTCACCTTTTCGCTCCTCATGTCACGCTATATGATGATGCCAAGGACTGTACCATCTCCATCAGACCCTCCGTCTCCTCCGCAAGGGCAGGCGGCTCCGCTGAACTCACGCGCGGTCTTACGCCACAGAACCCACCTCCTCATACTAAACGGCTGTGAAAGGCGGGGCCGAGTCAGCCGCACATGACTTCCTAGCAATCAATCTGTCAGCAGACCGGAGTGAGCTCATGTTCGAAGTCCGAAACACCGCAGCACGTGTGAAAGCTGCAGGAATGCTCATCGCGTCCCATCAGACTGGCTGATGAACTGGATGACCCAAAGGCGTGATACGTCGTCATGCACTGTTCCTGGAATCGCACGTCAATGAGCTTATCGGCGCTCTTTATATGAGTCTACAGAGGCCACAAAGACACTATTCGGATGAGAGATGAAGGCGATCAACGGTGAAGTATCCTCCTCTAGGCTCATGGTGCACTCACCAGTGAGAACTTGGGTCAGCACGTACGCTGGAGAAAAGTACGCTGGCCTCCGACATCCGCACTTACGGAGTTGACGAGGAGAGTAATCAACTACCCTGTCATTCGGCCTGAACGATCACATCTGACAAGCCTCTTGATCGGCTCGCCTTATTACCCTTGCCGTGAGGAGGTGTTGGGTTGTCGTCTGAACACGAACAACACGTTAGCAAGCATCGCAGGCACGCACGTCATACCGCACATCTTCATATAAGCTTGCATGAGATTGAGGCTGATGGCCGGTGCGTCGCGGCGGAATCTGGGGACGACTTGCTCGCTTTCACATCTATACAGTCGCTAGTCTATGCCAACTTGAACCGTGATATCGCAGACATCCTAAGCTTCCGCCGCCTGCGGTATTCCCGGAAAGTGAAGAAGCATTGCGGCCAGAAGATCCAGAGCAAGAAAAGCACTATCCATGGCGTGAGCGGCAGCAGGGTAACGTATGCGTAGAAAGCAGCTTCTGAACTGATCTCGAATATCCAGAGAAAGCGCAGGAGGAATATAGCCACGTTGACTCCGAGGACAAACAGCCACGGTGTCGCTAGCTTCCAATAGGGTCGGAGGCGGGCGGCGACCCAGAAGTGCCAGAAGCTGAGGACGAATATGATGGCGAACTCAATGAGGCTCATGATATTGGAAGCGAGGAAAAGATGATCTCCGATTGCTTCGGCCTTCTCGTACTGTGCCTCGTTTTTCCCATTCCAGGTCCCGTTGCTGTTGTAGTTCCGCATCAAATCGTGGTAAGCCTTGTCCCATTGCATCTCTGAGCTAGCTGGCATCAAGTTGATTCCGATGATGATGCTAAGAAGAACAGGTCAGCCCTGAAGATCACTATGAAAGACATGAGCTTACCTGATAGTCAGAAACATCACGATGACACGCCACCAAACGCGACGTCGTTTGGCGAACTGCGCAAGCCATCTGAATACGGGACCAGCGACTAGCGGTATCACGATTGTCCCAAAAGCCAGTGGGAATGCGCTGACCCAGAATGAGTTAAGAGACCAGGTCCTGGTATTGAGGTTGTTGGTGGCAATGTACACCGGCGTCAGAGTGCCTGGAGGCGTCGGATGGGCAGTACTTGCAGCCGATGCTGTTGCGTCCAAGGCTCGTCGCAGCACTGGCATTGCAGTCGCAGTGGTCGTTACGTTGCGCCAATAGTGGCCGGAAGAGTGATCGGTGATATTCATTCCCAAGAACGACTGTACACTGTTAGCCCGCGCAGGAAGAAGCTGGTATTTTCGATGCTTACCGATACGAAGGAGATCGGCACATACAATGCCACGAGCACAGCAATGACCGCACTACGGTAGTTACTCGCCAGCTCCATCTGCTCTTTCACGATCTTCTTGACCGCTGGTATGGCTCCAGCGCTCTTGCGCAGCTGTCGAGTAAGGCTCGCAATGTCCTCACGGCACGCCTTCAGCTCTTGCAGGAGGTCGTGAAGGTTGTCGTCACTTGATTGCGCGCAAGCTACCAACCTGTCCAGCGTCTTGAGGCTCTTATCGCACTGTGTTGCGACTTCCAGGTGGCATTCCTGCAGGTGAGACAGAAGCTGAGCTTTCCACCCCGATGGATTGCTTCGACTGCGGAAGTTCTGGGAGAAACGTACTGAATTAGCTAGCGTCCACCGCAGCAATCGTACTTCCACTCACAATCGATTCGACACGCGCGGTGGCTTGGGTCAGATACTCCACCGTGTCTGTGCGTATCATGTTGTATATGCCAACAAAGACACGGAACATCTCCTCGTTGGTACTGAAAGTGAGGGAAGTCCTTCTGCCAGACATAGTGGTCTCCTCCGCAAGTCGCTTTAGCACAGTCGGAGAGCTGACGACCATTACGACACGTCGTTCGTTGTGAGGCTCTGTTGATGGCTCTTGCTCGAGGGCGAGGAACCGAACAAAGTCCAGAGGCGCCTTCTGCTTGAACGGTTCCCAGACGTATATATCGACATCGTTCCTGTACTGCGGCATTTTCACCATCCATTGCCATTCAAGATAGAACAAGTCGGACCACGTGGAGGTGTCAAGCCGCAAGGATGGTTGAAGCAGCTCTTGCGGCGACGCGGGCCTCGTCTCCGAGCTTGCCTTGAGTGCTGAGGGCAACGTCGGCCTCCACTGCTGGGTTTCGGGCTGCGGATGTGCTATCATGCGCTCCACCACCTGTTTCTCGAAGCAGTCGGTCGTCCAGAAAGCCATGATGAGACGTGCCAAGAGGGTATGAAAGATCCTGCTAGCTTCCTCGATCTGGTTGGAAAGCGTGAGGTAGACCTCGTAAGGGAAGCTGTATGACTTCTGCAGCCCGGCGTCCGAAGCAGTCATGGCGCATATTCGCAGCCCGCGAGCATGGCCGTTAACAATGGCGTCGTGGAGATTGCCCATGCCTTGCGAGATTGTCGCATCTTCTTGCAGATTGCATGAGTAGCCACCTGCAGTGCGGACCCAAAATGAGTCCTTGAGAGATGTGCCTTGCAAGGACCCTTTCGTTCTGCGATACCACGACAGGAGCAGCTTGTTGTCTTGACGTGCGTGCTTCTCGGATGACAACGTCTCTTGGACCTTGTCCGGCGAGGCTTTCTGTCGTCGCCTGATCAGCGCTGTACCTCAAGATACAGGGAGTAGTAGCACCTTGAACACCTTCACTGTCCATTTTGAGAACGCGGAGACATGCGGGCGGAAGTGAGTATCATGCCCGTTCTCGAGACTTGACTGCTCTTTCAACTGGTTGTATGTCATGGTGAGTTGCAGTCAGCGCAAAAGTTACTTTGGATGCGATCGAAGGATCGTATAAGTAGACATGCTCATAGATTGTGCCGAGAATAGTCTGGAGGCTCTGCTGTGCAGCATTACAGTGCGATCCCTGAACTATACCCGAGTGGCTGCAGGGCAAGGCAATTAGTTGCCTTCAGCCTTGTATCGACGCGTGCCGGCACTCAGACAGCTCTCTCGTGCTATAATGACGTTGTCAGACTGTGTATCAACCCTGCGTCGCTCGAGGGCGCATCGCAAGCCTCATCTTTGTTTCAGCTCATCCAAATCGTCCAACTGAACTGTCATGAATGGGATCATGCCACAGCCGAAAGAAGTGGTGTGCCTGCCAAGCTGCAAGTCCGACAAGGGAGCTTCGAAGCGCATGCATATTGATACCAAAAACGGCCCGCTTCGCCCCCAATGGATGCGTATGGCGTTCGCGGGCTGCCACAACCGGCGTGGCAATGTTATCTTTGGGGGCCGAAGCAGCCTATACATCCCGCATCTCATCCTGCAAGCAGTCTTATTGGTGGTCAAACGTCGATAAGGCTGTACACCTGAGCGATGCTGGCACGGAGAGCTGCATTAGCTTGGAAGTACTGCGTCTAGGGCAGCAAACATCGCTTCCACGTGCTCTGCCCAGTCCGTTCCAAGACCGACCACATCGTCTCACCGGCCATGCTTGCGAGGGCATGGTTAGCAATTCATTTCTTTCGAAGCATCCACCATTTGCGTTGCAGTCTTTCCTGATGCCGCGAGATACACGCCATCAGCGCACTCATGAAGCCAACCTCCTCGAAGCTCGCCAGTAAGTCCATAGCAACTGCAGAGTACGGTACAACGAAGCGTCGACCGAACCTCGTCTCTATGCTCGGAGTACGCTCTCGCTTCCGGCCTTTGGTAGTGAGACTGTGCAGTAGTTGCTTTCGAAGCTTCTATACACTCTATCAGCACCGTGACGCTCGTCAAGCCCGCTATGCGTGTGCATCTTCGTAGACCGCAGTGTGCGGCCGCGGCCGCAGTAACGCCTTTGGAATGCTGCTGCTCGCTCCTCAAACGGTTCACATAAACTTTCATCAACTTCGAAACTTTCGGCACTTTTTGCGTCCTCGAACGTCTCCTCAACCAAATGGTGACCTCCCACCACCCATTCCACCACCAAACGGACTTCCACCCGATGCGAACGAGAAGCCACCGCCGCCTCCTCGACCACCACCGCCGCCGCCCATCATGTTGAACAGCATCTCCGGGTCGATCTGCACGCCCCCACCACCGCCCATGCCGCCCCCAAACGGCGAGCCGCCAAAACCACCGCCGCCTGTTTCAATGTCAGCATGTACATCACGAAATCACTCCTCTCCTGAAACAACTTACCGCCAAAGCCCTCACCAGGCTCCATCAAATCAATACCGCTGTCGTACCGTTCACGCTTCTGCGGGTCAATGAGAGTCTCGTGCGCTTCCTGGATATCCTTGAACTTCTCTTCCGCCTCTGCGTTTCCAGGGTTCTTGTCCGGGTGGTGAATGACTGCAAGCTTCCGGTACGCCTTCTTGATGTCTCTGTCATCTGCATCTTTCTCGATGCCGAGGAGCTTGTAGTAATCCTTTCGCTTGGACTTCTTGAGTTCCATCTCAGCATTCTTGATGTCTTTCGCAATGCCAGGTTCTTCAGGACTCTGTTCCTGGATGCTCTTGTACGCACGCACAGCTTCTTCCCAATTTCCACCCTCACCAAGAGCTTTGGCGCGGGTTTTCCGCGCTTTGGTGTAGGACGGATCCATTTTGATGGCGTTATCGCAGTCCTCGACCGCTTGGGTCCACTTCTTTTGCTTGGAGAAGCACATTGCGCGGTTGTTGAGGATCTTGCTGTTAGTACCCTTGTTTAGAGGATCGACTTCGAGTGCAGAGCTGTAGACGTCCACGGCCTGCTGATACCGTCCATACTTGAAGTGTCCGTTCCCTTCCTCCTTCATCCGGTCCAGCTTCTGCACCATCCGAAGGTACTTGACCGCATCCTTGAAGTCTGGGTCGCAGGAGAGCGCTTGTCGGAAGTGTTGAATTGCTTTGTCGTTCTCGCCTTGAGCGTACAATGCTCTTCCGCGAAGGACGAGTGCTTCCGGGTCCGCGTTGTTGTTTCGTAGAAGGTCCATGGCCAGGTTCTGTGCTTGGCCGAGGCTGTTCACGTTGCCCATCTTCAGCAGAGCCTCTCCACGCATCAGCTTCCATTTCCGCGGCACGGACACCCTAAGTCCGAGCCCCTTCTCTGCTTGATCAAGCGCATGGAGTACCATTGAGCCTGCTGTGCCGGTCTTCAGACTGTCCTGCGCTTGGGCAAGGTGTGATTGCATGTGCAATGCTGGTGCCTTGTCCTTACCAGATACTGGTGGTCGTATCCGGTCGTATACTTCGATTGCTTCCTGTGGTCGGCCCAATGCTGTGTATACTTTGCCCAGCCGGGCGAGGATCTTTGCATCGTTCGGTGATAGCTCGTCGGCTCTCTTGCAGTCTTCGAGTGCTTCAAGCCACCGTGTTGCTGCCATATACGCTGCTGCTCGGTTGGAGAGGTAGGTGGAGGATTGCGGATCGGCTTCGATAGCTGCACAACACATTAGCTCACCTCAGCCTTGTCCACATATTGCAGCTGGACGAACCCTTGGTATACTCCTCGATAGCCTTATCATACTGCTTCGCTTTGTAAAACTTGTTCCCCTGTGCCTTGCACGCTTCCGCATCCACCTTAGGCTTCTCAGGCTGCTGCGGCGGCGGACTCTTATGCGGCGGCGGAGCAGGCCCTGATTCTTCCTCACTGTGATGCTCGTCCCCATTCACTCCGTTGCTCTGCGGAAAAGCTCCAGGAGTCTCGGGTACAGGCGTGGTCCCCTCCATTGGGTCCGAGTTCAGACCTACCTCTCCACCATTCTCCTGCGCGGGACTGCTGCTCATGGCTGAGAGAGCGCTCAGCCGGCGCGGGTCGTCGGGGTGGAAGTTGAGCGGGTGTTCGTCGAAATCCGAATCTCTTCTGTGCGCAGATCGGGAGTAGTGCTTGCTTGTGCGCGGTGACTTTGGTCGTTTGTCTTTTTCCCGTTCCTTCACAAAGTACCCTTTGCTCTTCTTCTCCGGTGACGTCGGCGACTTCACACTTTCAGGCGGCGGAGATTTGAGCGGTTGCTGCTGTGTGCTGTCTGACTGTAGCGGGCTTGGCTGTGGTGTGGTGGATTTCTTGCGGGAGAATATCGATGGCATCGAGAGAAAAGAGAAGGGAACGCAGTGACAGGCTCCGGGTAATGGGTCGTGTGAGACTGGCGCTGCCGTACCAAAAAGTCAGTTGCTGAGTGACGGGAGGGGATCCATGTCCTGCAGCCTCCCGCACTTCTGAGGACCACCAAAAACGCTTTTCTGCCTAAGGCATTCCTTCTCGAATCTTCCACGTGCCCTGGACTTCACTCTTCACATCTCAGACAGGTCATCCCAAGGGAATGGGAACACTCAATGTGGTAGGCACGTAATGCTTTACCTCGATAGTCGGATATAGGCAACGGCGGCAGCAGATATTCGCTTTCTCGATTGCATGAGACAGACGGATGGAATGGCGGTTGCAGCAGCAAGACATCATAGGACAATTACTCTCTGAGTCACGTACCACACCTTTACCTCTTGAGTGGACTCATCGGCAAACCTCTGCGAGTGTGAGAAGACGAATGTTGTTGCAATTGATGAAGCAAAGCAGTACAGCATGAACTACGAACACCCGTAACCATCACACGCCACCCACGATCCACCTCATGCCCTGGACACCAAGACCGACAGCCGCTAGCATAAGCAGCACGCTGCCAGTATGGTGCCCTTTCCTGGCTGTTACCACAACTATCCACCGTCCAGGATCCACCACCTGCCCTGGGCATCAAGACTGACAGCCGCTAGCATAAGCAGCACGCTGCCAGTATGATGCCCTTTCTTGGCTATCATTCCATCTCGGACTTCTCAAACAAGCATCCTTCAGCTAGTCCGCCCAACGCTTCGAACAACCATTGCAAACCGCAAGAACGCCGCCCATGATCCATCTCCTGCCCTCGGGCACCATGACTGACAGCCGCTAGCGAAAGCAGCAGGCTGCCAGTATGGTACCCTTTTTGGCTATCCTTTCTAACCAAGCAATTAACAAGTATCCCTCCGTCAGACCTCCAGCCTCGTTTTAGCAAATAACGCCGCCATCAATGTTGTAACAAGCACGTAATAACAGCAATACGCAGCCGACTCCGAAACGCCTTGACACCCATGCAAAACAAGGTATCATCTTAACAATCGCCCTTCCAAGCATCTTCGCCCAACTCCCGCCTAAATCGTTGAAGAACCGGCGCTCTAGCGCTGAGATCCATCCGTCCTAGGCTGGAACGCGCCCGCAGATGGATCAAAAGCGCGTGGCTGACTCGAAGCTTCGCGCTCCGCGATAGCCTGCGGAGACCAGTACGAAGCGCTCATGTCACTGCCCGGACGTGCCTGTGGGAAGAGCTGCGGACCAGGCGGAGCCGGCCGTGGCATGTCAGTGTTCCCGAGGGAGGTCGGGAAGTGTGGTGGACCTGGCGTGCCGCTTGGCGTTGGTGGGAAGAATGGCCTAGGTGGGAATGGCGACTGTTGCGGTGCGCCCATTGGGAGGAAGCTTGACTGCTGTCCAGGCATGTAAGGGCGTGGTGGTTGCTGTGGGCCATAACTTTGGTTCGGGTGCGGGTACGCAGGCTGCTGGGGCATGCCCATAGGGAGGAAGCTCGCCTGTTGTTCAAACGCTTGTGGATCTAGCGGCGGGTATCCGAGGTGCTGTGGGCCGCGATTCTGGCCCGGCTGTGGATATGTAGGATGTTGCGGGCCATTATAACAGCCTGCTTGCGGGTATGCAGCTTGCTGCTGACCGTACTGTGCTTGTGTCGGCGCTGGACCTAGAGGAGGATGAGAGGTCTTAGGCCCACCCTGGTTGGCCTCGCCATACTTGCGTATGATACGAGCTTGACTGCCGCGGCTGAGGAACCCACCAGTCATGGACTTTGGCCCGATGGGTGCGTCTACCGGTGCTCGCAAATGCACTGGCTTCGCCGCGAGTGACTTTGCCGTGGGTGGTTCCAAAGCATCCGGTGCTGTCGATGAGTTGCCAGTGGACGCGATGGGCGCAATACTCGAAGGCTGGGTGACTGGGCTAGTCGACGCTGGGGCGCTGCGGGTGGACGGCGAAACGTCTGCAGTACGTGGAGAATCTGGCTCCTTCTTTCCATCCGCCGCACTTGGTTGAGCATCCGGCCCCTTACCTGCTATCTCCACATCCACCGGGGTCGTATGAGGCGCTGTATCGCCCGCTACCTCGTCTTGTTCTGGCGAGCCTTGCAGAGACTCCGACCTGGCGGCGCCCTGTTCCTCACTGGCGGCCGTGCCGGCGGTAACATCCCTCTCTTTCTCCTGGCCAGTAGCCTTTGCTCCGTACGCCGTGTACAGGTTGCCAATGCAGTCTGGGTACACGCACCCTTGACGGCTCCAGAATTCTGGATCGTCCACCAGCGATGACATCGCGGTCTTCGACGGCATCCTAACAGCTGGCTGGTGCGCATCGTCTTCGAACAATTGAATCTGTTGATCGGGATCTGGAGCCTGCGACTCACCGAATATGCGATCCTCGAGCTTGCCGGGAGCAACTTCCTTCGTCGCAGGGTCTGCGACTTTGAGGATATCCCTCTGCATCTGCTGGTAATGCAGCCCGTAGTTGCTCTTCATCGCGTCGAGGTGGCCATTTGACCTCTTGGCCTTGCTATTGACGCCACCGCCACGACCCCTCTTCGACTTTGAGTGAGTCTCATCGAGCTTGTTGTACCGATCTTGCAGCTCCTCAAGCTCACGTCGTAGCTCTGCAGAGCCTTCAGCATCCGGCTCGCCCTCGGTCAGCTGATCCAGACGACAGTTTTGCATCTCGAGCGCTTCAGCCGTCCGCGCATGGTTGATCTTCTCGGTCTCGAGCGCTTCAGTTGTCTGTGCATACTGCTGCTCGAGCCTCTCGTACTGGTCGCGGAGATCCTCGACTTGATTCTGCAGCTCGGCAGTGCCCTCACTTGTCGGATTATCCAGGAGAAGCTCAGTCTCAGGCTTTGCAGCCGTGCGCCTGTGGTCCTCCCTCTCAAGGCGAAGCTTCTCCTCGGTTTCGTGCTTTTGCTGCTTAAGCTCGGCGTGTTTGTTGCGAAGATCCTTCAGCTGCCCTTGCAGCTCCGCACGGCTGTCAGTCGCTTGCTCATCCCCCGAAAGCTCTTTCAAACGGCGGACTGTCTCCTCGAGCGTCTCATTCGCTGATTTCAAGCTTGAGATCTCGACATCTTGTAGGCCGACTGTGGTGTTCAACTCGGCCTTCTCCTCACAACGGTCTGACAGCTCTTTCGCCAGCCTTGGCATCATCCGCTTGAGCTTGACGTTCTCCTTGCTGACCCGCTGCCTTGCCATACGGTCGGTGGCAGCGCGGCCGAGGGCACGCATCGTGTTCGCTGCAACATCGTGCTGCATAAGCTGCTCCCGGCGCTCGCACTCTTCCCACAGGCGAACACCTTCCTTCCAGGCCTCCTCAAAGTTTGACATGTTCTCCTGCTTCTCGGCTTCGAGTACTCCGAGCGCTTCAGCCGTCTGCTCATGGTCCATCCTCTCGGCCTCCAAAGCTTCAGCCGTCCGCGCATGACTGTCCTGCTCAATCTTGAGCTTCTCGACAGTCTCTGGATACGCATGGGTGAGCACAACCTGCTGCCAGCCGCTCTCTGCCATCATCTCTTCCTTATTCAGATGAGTGTTTGTGCTCAATCGCCGAAGCTGTCCCTCAAGCTCCGGTATACGGTCCTCTAACCTCTCATTCCTCTCCTCGCTCGCAGTAAAAGCAAGACTCAGACCATCCCGTTGGCCTTTGGCCTCTTGAAGTTCACTTTGCACGGCGGAGCTAGCAGCTGCAGTGTCCCGAATGGCCGTGTTCGCCTCGGCGAATGCGTTCGTCATCTCCTCTTCATCAACCGTAACTTGGGCCGGTGTATCTTCTACCGGTGGCTTCGCCGTGGCGTGGCGGCGCAGAGATGCTGCCCCAGCGGCCAGCAGTAGGAGCAAGGCGAGTACGATGACTGACGACCACAGAATGCGCATAAGGGGCTCGCTCGATTCAGCCATAGTCTCGCCAACCGTGGAATACCGGTCGGTGATATCGGTGCTCATCTTGTAGGTCTTCGTTGGGAGATACTGCACCACCATCTTCGTCTCTGGCTTGCTCGACACCCTCGTGGTGGTGCTGAATCGTTTCAGCAGGCCCAGGACTGGCTGCAGGTGGTGGCGGCTCCCTGCCATCACGGCGTGAAGAGTCGCCGCCATGATGGCTTCTGAGTACGCTGGTAGGATATGCAGTTGCCGCTGATGCGGTATGCTTCGTGGGTTGTTTGGATATCAGCGGAGGTGGGACGCCGTGAGGGTGTTTGCTGCAGGGCCTGCAACGTGCGAGAGCAAAGCAAAAGGTGGTGGGGCAGACCGACAGCGCCAGGCAGCAATTTGCGGGACTTTCCGTTTTTCTGGGGCAAAATGTGAAGTGAAGTCAAATTCACCATCGCCTGAAAGCTCGCGTGCAGAGGAATCGCACACTAAGCCACGATGTCTCCCTGTTCGAGCGTCCATTTTGAACCAAACAGCAACCAAGATCTCTCAATCAGCAATGTCAGCCCTGTGAAGAAACAGACAGTCTAGAGAGCCGCAGCTCGGGAGGGTACTACAGCGCTCTTCGAGGAGCCCACGACCTCAGAGAGGATCGTGACTGTACCTGCCTCAGAAGTACATGGTGCATCCACCCTGCACAGCCTGCCGCAAGAGCTGCTGGACCTAATACTTGGCATGGTGAGTGGACAAGAAGCGGACACTCTCTCGCGACTGTGGCTGACTGTTGCAGATCACTCGACCAACACACCAGGCCGCCCTGTGCCAAGTCAGCAAGCGACTACGAGACTCGGTACAGCCCATGTTATACCGTGAGGTGACTCTAGACCTCGCAAGCCGGCGAACCGCAAGTGCCATCAAGACGCTCTGTAATACCAAAAGCGAAGCAATCAAGCAAGTCAAGACTTTGAACTTCGTCTCCCCCTACGGTCGGGAAGGGATCAAGCGACCTGCTATAGACATTGCTGGCTTCTTTGATCATCTGGCACCCCACTCTATCCACTCTATCCGGTACTTTCAACCATGATACATGCGGTTCTGTATACGCGGATCTGACGGCTATTGCAGGTTCGAAACACCCATCTACAACGCAGGCGACTACCTCCAGAAGCTTCATTTGACTCAACGCCTGCTTGAGAAGGATGCTGTTATCGACCCCAACAGTGGGGAGTGTGTCTATATTCATCAGCAAGACGAAACTGGAACACCGCATTATCAACACATCGTATGCGAGGATTGCGATGAGGACCAGACCGCAGACGGAATCGCTGTCGCCTTTGATGGACGCTTCTCCAACAATCCCGACATCCCTTCCGTGGAACTGCGATTCAATATGGGAGCGGAGGATGACGCCCGTTGCCATGGTACCAGTGCGACTTTGTCGTGCTGCATAGGTGATTGCCAGCATCCGCCTCAAGACAACGACGACCACGCCATGGACTGCGTCTGCCGAAGCACGGTTCGGCGCCTCACAGTTCGTCAGGGCGACTTCGGCCCTGATGATG
>JAKLLW010001742.1:0-12116 GCA_022814695.1 Neocatenulostroma microsporum
GGGAACATAAGAGTCTTCAGACACCCGGACCACTTGCCAGATAAGCAGACGCTAGCATCGAGCTTCTGGTCAAGCATCAAGGAGACCGGTCTCAACGCCGCGAAGCTCAGTCAGTTGCCCGGGGACGTGATCAAAGGGGTATATGGCATGAACGAAGACATGATTCTGTATTGGGCGCATCACGAGAAGCTATGCCTGGTGGATGGTCATCTGGCTTTCATGGGCGGACTGGACTTGTGTTACGGTCGATGGGACACGAACCAGCACTCCATTGCGGATGCTCACCCTACTGACCTCAATGAGATCGTTTTTCCGGGCCAGGACTACAATAATGCACGTATCATGGACTTCCAGGACGTCTCGCATTGGCAAGCGAACAAGCTGGATCGGAAGTACAACTCACGCATGGGCTGGTCAGACGTCTCGATTAGTCTCCGAGGGCCGATTGTTGAGGATCTGAAAGCCCACTTTGCACAGAGATGGAACTTTATCTACTTCGAGAAGTACGACGTTCGCAAGGATGAGCGCTACCAGCCCATCACCTACCGCCCAAACAGAGCCGGCATTATCGGCCACCCATATCAGCAGTCCTATCCTGGTGCCCCGGTGGAAGGTGAGGGTCAGTTCGGGCATTTCAAAGACCGCATGCTGCAGCAGTATGAACGCGGTAGAACGCGTCTGCTCGAAGAGCGTGAAGAAGTGCAGCAGCGCATGGACCGTATGCACCGTTCTCAGCAGCAGGAGTACCCTACCGGACCACTTGGAGGCGTGCAGATCCAGCTCATGCGGTCGTGTACTAAGTGGAGCCATGGCGTGCCGCTGGAGCACAGCATTGCTGATGCGTACATTGAGACGATTCGGAACAGCAAGCACTTTGTATACATCGAGAACCAGTTCTTCATCACCGCGACGTCAGAGGAGCAGCATCCGGTGGAGAACCGCATTGGTGCGGCGATCGTGGAGCGCATTGTGCGTGCTGCGAGGAACCAGGAGCCCTACCACATGATCATCAACATACCCGCCATCCCTGGCTTTGCTGGCGATCTGAAAGCCGATGCGAGTTTGGGGACGAGAGCGATCATGGAGTTCCAATACAACAGCATCAACCGTGGCGGGCATAGTATCATGGAGAAAATTGCTGCAGCAGGTGTCAACCCGATGGAGTACATCCGCTTCTACAACCTCCGCAACTACGACAGGATTAACAACAACGCCGCTATGGAGCAGGTAGAGCAACAAGCAGGCGTCAGCTATGATGATGCACGAAAAGGCCACGACCAGAAATTCGGCCAAGTCATCGAAGAGCACCAGTATGGACAAGAGTACGCTGACCCGGCCGCCAACGTAGATGCCTACAACCGGTACCAACAAGCTGCACAAGATATCCACGCCGGAGCCGGCAGCTCCAGCTCCAGCAGATGGGACAGTGTAGCGTCCTGCTACATGCTTAACGGCCCGGACCTCCGCTCTGTCCCGTGGTCTGGCGATGCACAGTCCGAACTCGACGCCTTTGTCTCAGAAGAATTGTATATCCACAGCAAACTCCTCATAGCGGACGACCAGAAGGTCATCTGCGGATCTGCGAACTTGAACGATCGCTCGCAGCTCGGATCGCACGACTCTGAGATCGCGGTGCTGATCGAGGATCCTCAGGAGGTAGACAGCTATATGGCTGGCCAGCCGTGGAAAGCGAGAAAGTTCGCATCCGAATTGAGGCGGCAGATCTTCAGGAAGCATATTGGGTTGTTGCCAGCGCAGGATATGGAGAGGCCGGATGGCAATTACTTGCCTGTGGGACAGAACGAGAATGTGTACGACTGGGGCAGCAGAGAGGATCACGCCGTCGCCGACCCGCTCGCGCCGAGCTTCATGAACCTCTGGAAGACCACGGCAGCAGACAACACCGCCGCGTTTGCGCGGGTTTTCCACCCAATACCTGCCGATAACGTCAAGAACTGGAAAGAATACGACGAGTTCTTTGAGCGGTACTTCAAACCTGAGGAAGCGGAGAAGAAGGGAAAGGACACTGGTCGACCGAGTACGTGGAAGATAGGCCATGTTGTCGCAGAGAACTTCTCGCAGGGAGAGGAAGGGCTAGCAGAGGTGAAGGAGTGTTTGAGTCGGGTCAGGGGCAATTTGGTGGAGATGCCGTTGTTGTTCTTGAAGGAGGAGGACATCGCCAAGGAGGGCTTGGGGTTGAATGCGTTGACTGAGGCTGTTTATACTTAGGTGAGCTGATGTGAACGTGAAGAGAGTATGAGGCGGAGATCCTCTTCAGTGTACTATGTATACTGCAACACCTCCTGAGATTACTAGCCTGGCTTCTGATGTTCTGGCAACGTTGAAACAACTTCCAAACCCTCTATTCAGCTGGTCCAATCTCGACACGGAAATCGTTGCCCGTCTGGGGACAAGCTGATGATTTGGTGACGCTTATAGTAAATTCGACCGGCTGTACTGGCACGGCTGGTGATGCGTTTGTTTGAGATCGCACCAAATATCGAGCTGCAACTCGATCTCAATATGAGTTGCAGTGTCCGAAAGCCATACATCGCGAAGAGAACCACGGCACACCTGATGACCACAGCCTATCCGCGATATCTGGAATGGCCACCAAACTCACGAAGAAGCTGAAGGCAAATTTATGGCCCGAAGACACACAGATGGCACAGCAACCGGACAGTCGCCTGTTCAAGCTTCCATTTGAACTGCGAGAGATGATATGGCAGTACGCTTTTGCCTTCCACGGAGACGCAAGGCCTGATACGCATTGGCATGTATATGACAACGTGTACGATAGTTGTACCTACGAGCCAAGAAGCACCCAGTCCGTGGACCGGCGCGAACAAGGGAAGCGCACCGCTCTCCTACGGACTTGTCGAGCGGTATACGAGGAGGCTGTCCAGTATCTCTACGACGAAGTCGAATTCGAGCTTGTCTTGTTCGGCGGACTGGTACGCCCAGGGCACTTGCCCGCGAAGCATGGCAGGCCGGCTGCGCTGAAGAATCTTGAGGGACGAAACAATCTCGGCAAGCTCGTTACATGCCAACAGCTTAAACGCATACGGCACGTTACGATTGTGGTGCAGCCAGGCCGCCGTCCGGGTGTCGTCAGATACAACTGGCGTATTGCGGATCTCTTGAAGGCACTCGACAATGGCAGGCTCCTCAAGTCACTGCGGCTAAAGTTTAACCTTTACGAGCTCCGCATGCCCATGATGTGCGACTACCGTATCATTCATGCTTTTGAGCCCCTCGTCGCAGCCATGGCGGACGATAGTCGTAAGGAGGTATTGCTCATGCCGGCATTCGCCGCAATGAACATGAAAAGCACCGAATACTCACTGGCGATCGCCGAACTGCAGAGCAAGTCACCTTATGCCACCGTGGTAAGCTGGATGAGGGTCGACGAAATTCATACATGCGGACTAAGAGGCGCTGTTGGCCGTTTCCAATTTGGACCGCCAACGCGGAAGAGGGTGGTTGTAACAGGGATCATCTTCGTTGCAACGCTGCCAGTCTCGCTGCCGCTCTTCTTAGGGTGGAAAGCGCATCGTACAGTAGTGAAAGGAGCGAGACTCTAGCCTACACACACATGATCATCTGGGAATTGTCTCTATGCCGAGCGGGCGATGAGGAGACGTTCGAGGCATCACTGAGGCCTACCCTAGTGCCACGTTGGTATTGGAGAGTCTGGGCTCCACAAAGTCAACACTCCTGGAATATCAGCATGACTCGGTCAACCATCGCCACTCCGATGCGTCCACATGTACCCGAAACCCCCGCACTGTGGTCACACGCAGGGCAAACAGTAAAGCGGATCACCATGCGGAGAACCCAGGTGCATATGCAGGTGCAAGCCATCATTGTGCATACCGTCTTCCTTGCTCGCAGGACCGCCATGACCGGGGCGGAATTCGAGGCGATGCTCACTGTAACTGCTCGGTCGAGCTTTGTAGCGAGCAAGCTGCAATGATGTGTGCAGCCGATATATACGAGTGCCCTTTCTGGTCCGTCGCTGGTTTTCCGGTAGCGTCCTCTCTACATGGTTAGATTTCGGCGGGCGAATATGATCATTACTACGCTCGTAGCCGCCGCGGTGCTGGCATGCACAACCACTGCTGTACCTCACGGCCCTCATCTGAAGGCGTCCAACACCTCGACAGTCAATGTGCAAGTCGACTGGAAAGACTGCATCCGCAGATCCAAGACAGCAACGACACTACAAGTCGTCGGTACGTATACCGTCGAGTAGAATCTCCCTGTGAGACATGCATAAGCTGATGGGTTCTATGCGACTGTCTTAGTCAATCCTCTCTTCCTCGATAACAGCTCCATCTATGAGAATGCCCTCTCCTCGCTCCGCACGGTGGCGTCCGACCACGTTCGTTTCGTGCCTTGGTTCCCTTATCCACGCCTCTCAATCCCAGAGATTGATCCACCAACCATTACCGAGACGACTTGCAAGACACACTGGGACTTCTCCTGGGGAGACCAGGTCATGGCATCCTTTTACAGCGCCACCGAAGGTGTCAAACATATCATCAACTTCAGCACGATCCCGAACTGGATGTGGGTTACCAACGAGACTTACAGCTACCCGGAGGATGTGACGGTCGTTGACTTCTCTTACGAGAACGGCACTCAGCTCCGGGATCCCACTCTCAAGGAAGTCAGTGATTACTTCGCGCGTCTATTGAGCTGGTACGTGGATGGTGGCTTTACGGATGAGGTACGTATCTGATGGGTAGAAGCCCTGGAGGCCGTCTCAGACACCCGGCAGTCTCCGAAACTTTTCGAGACACCCGCTGACCCTTTTACCCATCGCTTCTTAGTGCGGCGTCTATCACCATTCTGGCCACCATTACGATATCGAGTACTGGGAAGTACTTAACGAGCCGGACTTGGAGCACGGCATCGGTCCTGAACTGTACAACCGCTTGTACGACAACATCACCGCCGCCATCCACCGAGTTGCTCCAAAGACGGAGTTCGTCGGACTCGCACTGAGTTCACGGAACTTGTCCTATTTCGAAGAGTTCCTCAACAAGGATAAGCATTCGCCAGGCACGCCGTTGGATTGGCTAAGCTACCATTTCTATGGCTCTCCCAGCACGAGTGAGACAGTCCAAGCAGCGGCGCAATGTTTCGAGCAAGCGGACACTTTCTTCACCGAGGTTGCAGCCATCGAAGCCATACGCCACAAGAACACCCCATGGGTGCGTACGACGCTTGATGAGATAGGAACCATTCTTCCTGGCGGCGGTGGGATCACAGTTGTACCCGGATACACCATTCCTGACGCTTACTGGGTCTGGTCTGGGGGCGTGTACGCTTACATTGTGTCGCATATGGCGGTAGCTGGGATCGATGTCGTCGGAGAAAGCCAGTTGATCGGCTATCCCAGCCAGTTTCCTAGCGTGAGTGAGGTCGACTGGACGACTGGAAGGCCGAACGCAAGATTGAGGGTGCTTGAGCTGTTGGAGCAGTACTTTAAGCCTGGGATTGAGCTGTTGCAGACGAGCAGTAGTGCGGAGACTCTTGTTCACGCCCAGGCTTTCACAAATAAGGGGAAGGCGGGCATGCTACTTGTTAATAAAGGCAATCAAGCGCAGGAGGTCTCAGTGGAGGGCATCAGGCATGGTATTGTGAGGATTGTGGACCTCAGCACTGGCGGAGGGCCTTGGAGAACAGAGTACCTCCACGGACTATCATTCGTCCTTCCGGAGTACGCGACGGCGATTGTCACTGCTGAACACTGAACATTGGCTGGCAAGCGTGCGGCTACCTGGACTGCCTGCGAAACTGGAGACTAGTCTGCGGCTGTAATGTGTATGGGTGGAAGGATCGAACAGTGCGACAAGCTCTTCTCTGTGTTACACAGTACATAGCATGTGGCTTGTCAAATATCCATTCCTAGTCCTCACGAAAGTCTCCCATCTCTTGAAGCTTTCCCACAAGATCATGGAGCCTCTGCTCGCATACATCCAGCTGATTCCCGGCCGGATATCCGCCATTGGTGACCCGTTTTACTTCAGCCCCCGGCGGAAATCCCTTCTCCTTCACCCCGATGACAGCCCGCTCCACTGCCTGGAGTGCTTTGGCCTGTGATATGAGTGGAATCTTGATGTTGAAGTATTCGAAGTCACAATCACCAACGTCCGCCCAACATATCATCAATTCAATCGTCAGCTCAGGGCGATTCTGCTCCGCATTCGTGGCCTTGAAGACTGCGTGTATGCGCTGAATGACATCTGCATAGAACGGGAGGTCTGCCATCATCTCGTCCCATGGCGTCCAGAGACCCACTTGGACCTCGACGCTCTTAAGAAATCGCATGGCATTCTTTTGGTCCACCAACCACTTTTGCAGCGAAGCGCATTCCGCGGTTAACTGCTCCTCGACTTGTTCTTCAGGATCTTCTTCACATATCCTCCCTGCGTGACTGTCGAATTTGAGGGTGTTGGCTGAGTAGAAGATACTCATCGCTTCGTGCCGCAGCTGTTTGCAGGTCGTTAATAAGGCTTTCGCATCTCGTACTACCCCTCGACTACTATCCTCCAGTCCACGGCCGATTCGGACCTCGGCTGCGTCTGAGCGTACGGGATAACGCCTGAAGAGATCAGGCAGGTCGAGTTGGATCGCAGACGGGTATGCGACAACGAGTTCGACCACCTTGTTTCTAAGCTCCGGAGGGAGCTTGTCGGACAGAGGTGAGTCCTGCATGGCAGTTTAACAACTTCAGCATCTCTCACACTTGGCGTGGAGCGCATATATCAGTTCTGTAAGCATGCCGTTGTTTGCGTTGCGGAGACTATGATAGAAAGCTGCGGACCAGCTGCGCAGTGCTTGCTCGTCGGTTTCAAAGGTATGGTTGCGAAGCTTCTGAGAACCTTGAGAACATGCTAGACGTACAAAGAGCGCTCTGCTGAATGGAAGGCCAGGATTGCGGCTGTAACATGTATTAGTGGAAGGGACAGTGGCGAATTCTGCTCTGTGACACACGCTGGATGAAAGGCAGCTTGCGAAACATCTAGTCGGCGATAGCAATATGCGACATTGTCCTTGAGTAATCGTATTCAGCGTTCGGTCGCTCACTCAGACTCTATTCGTCCGCTTCTCAGTAGAAGCTGCTTTTTCTCCAGAGACTCCAGCAGTTCGTAGAGGCGCTTGCTGCAGCAGTCAATACCGTCGTTCCACGCCTTCCTGCACGCCTGCGGCCTTGCCGCAGTTCTCTCACGCGCTTGTTGAATACACACCCGCACAGCTCGCTCTGAACGCTCCCACGAGGACAGCGAGAGGATAACCTCCCCTGTCCCTTTGTCATCGCCAGCCGGGTGACCCCAGAGAACGTAGACTGAGAGCCACACTGACGTGCCACTACGCATGGGGGCGCGCATAGAGCTCGCTATCTCCGCCACGAGGTCCGCCTCTTCATTGCTCAGCTCATCATCACCAGGCACCCACCAGCCGGTGAGGCGAACGACGGCCACTCGAACCAAAGGCGCATGACTCCCCAAACAGTAAGGCCAGCCGCGCAGTGAGAGCCGTTCCGACTTCAGCCTGGCCTTGAACTTATCCCTACGACGAGGAACGAGGTACTCAGCTGCTCGGGTAATGAGCTCGAAGTCGTTCGCTCCGTAGAATACCGGTGCGCATTCTCTCCGGAGCTGTTTGCAGGTCGCTATAAGAGCGTATGCATTTCCGACATGCTGCCACTGTGCTGCGTAGTCCGGCCCTTTGTAAGCCTCTTCCGGCCGCAGATTGACGGCAATCCAGTCGTCATAGAGAAGAACGTGGCCGAAGATTATGTTCCTGAGCTCCGGTGGAAGTCTGGCGAGAGGCGAAGCGTCCATAATGGGCGTGCGGAGCGTGATCTGATGCAACGAAAGACCTGCCTGGTATCCGCGAGGATTTGATAGCGTTGAGTAGTTCGACTGGACAGAGATGGTCAGCTGTCCTAATATGCCCCTTCACTGTGAACCTTGAGGACAGCCAGCATGACGAAAAGTGGAACAAGCTGAAACAAATCCACGTCTCGACCTTTGGTGAGCTTGACACATGAAGACAATGCGAATCAGCAGTACATTCATTTTGCTGTCACTCCTCTTGATACACGCTAGACAAGCTGCAGCTCTCAAACATCCACAGCACCAAAGCGCCGCTACTAACAGTTTGACCGCAGGCTTCGTTCTCTGATATACGGTGAATAGCCCGAGTTCCGTTAGCTTTCCTTCTCGCCGGGCGTAGCTACTGGGTGCGTGAGTTTCTCCAATTCGCTCACGAAGTTGAGGTGATACTCCTCGCACCGCTGCAGCGCTCTCGCCATATCACTATAAAGAACTGGGTCTTGAATTCCAGACCAATGTAGTCGTGCGCCCACGAGTGAAGTCTCCACTGTGTCTGCTACTTGCTCAGGTTCCAGAGAAGACAAGTGCACCTCCAGTCTAGGATTCTGCGCCTTCGAGTTAGGCTTGGAGATCCAGTCCATATGAAAGCCGATGGAGAGCGGAACGTTGGCCGACATGAGGCCACCAGCAGCCGTATAGGTAGCCAAAGCGACCATATTCGAGCTAGTAGGCGCAAAATTGCCGTCGAGGTCCCAGGCGCCCAGGTCAATGTGAAGTGAGCGCAGATGTTGGTGACCTTGCCCGGTGGCGTGCAACCATTTCGGTAGTCCACCCAGATCGTTGAGTACGGGCGTTCTGCTGTTGGAGGTGCTGTCGAGGTATTTGTGGTATTTGCCGGTAAGGAGGTGACGTGCCTTGAACGTGAAGCTATTCGCACCGTAGAAGACTGGGAGTGTCTCGGCCCTGAGCTGCTTACAAGTGGACATGAGCGATAGTGCGGCTGTCAAGCGAGGGCGTAGTGCTTTGTGGATGGAGAAGTCGTTGCGGGCTAGTGCGATGGCGATGTTGAACGGGAATACGAGAACGCGCTCGAGGACATCATTCCTGAGTTCGGCCGGGAGCTTCTTGCTGAGAGGAGAGGCGTCCATGTTGTTTTTAATACTGGAACTGCAGTCTTGGTATTGCGGTGCTTGACCGACTACTGCTGGATTGCCTGAGAGGATCTCGCCGGTGGACCGGAAAGTGCGAGTGAAAGTAAATGAAGATGCTAAAATTTGAGAGCAGCCGGACTGCTCGAGGAGTAAAGAGTCAGCAGCAGAGGTGACTCTTCAACCAAAGGATCGGGTCAAGCAAGCTTTCAGTAGATCTGGAGAGAAACACACGATACCCAAACACTGGGAAAGTTGCCAATTCATCTTAGACGTCGCTGATGCGCGCCCTCTGCCTCCGTCTGTGTACGACGATGCCTCATTCATCTGTTAGAAGTCGCTGATGCGGCGGCTTCCTGCACGTTGTGTTGATGGAGCGCAGCTTCGCTCGGCCTTTCTTGCAGGTCATGGACATCATGCTGTTCCGCAACAGGGTAGCGCTGGCGAGCATCGTAGAGCGTGCTCGTGCGCCTTCGTCGCCGTCTTCTGTCCTGGTAACTGTAGCTGTTAGTGTAGGTAGATGCGGCGAGCTGTTCCCATGTTGGTGTACAGTACGTGGAGACGATGATCTCTCAACGCATCCAAGCAGCGAACTACTTTGTTGCCAATGTGTATGCAGTCAATGGAAGCACACTCCTGTGCTCCACCTTGCGTGCCTCCCGCCTTGGCCATGATGACATCAGCTTCGTTACACCTCCAAAAGTTGCCCAATGCTTTCCATCTCGAGTCTTATTGACCATCCGCACCATGTTCGCACGTCCTTCCCAACGCTTGCCGTACATCTGCGCCCAATGTCTGCGCAAGCAGCGAGGAAGTCGTCGCACCCTCACCATCTCCGCTGCCACCCCTCCACCTCCGCCTCCCTCCGGCGCTGCACGCCTCACCAACCGCCGACTCATCTCTCTTCACGGTCCCGAGGCGCCTAAGTTCCTGCAAGGCCTCATAACGAACAATGTCCGCACCGACTCCCGCGCGGGCTTCTACGCAGCTTTTCTGACTGCACCTGGGAAAGTGCTGCATGATGTCTTCGTATATCCTACGCTTGGGTCGCAATGGCATAAGGACGTGAACAAAGATGAAGAGCATGGGTATTTGGTAGAGGTAGATGCGCGAGAGGCAGAGGGTTTGGTGAAGCACATCAAGAAGCATAAACTGCGGTCCAAATTCAAGTTGAGATTGCTCGAGGACGAGGAGCTGGGTGTGTGGAGTGCATGGAGAGGAAGCGAAAGATGGACGGCACACAGTCAGAGCCCATCTTGGCCTGGCAGATTTACTACCGACTCTGGTGCTCTCAACCTTACAGACTGCAGAGCACCAGGAATGGGCCAACGACTCCTCCTACCTCCCTCCTCCCGAAGCGGCAGCGGTCTCCCACCAGAGCTAGAAGTAGACGAAGCGCCTTTGACCGCATACACCATCAGACGCTACACCAAAGGCGTCCCCGAAGGCCAAAAAGAGATCCCGCGCGATGACAGTCTACCCATGAACTACAACCTCGACATCATGGGTGGCATAGACTTTAAGAAAGGCTGCTATCTGGGCCAGGAACTCACAATCCGAACACATCACACTGGTGTCGTGAGGCGGCGAATTCTACCCGTAAGTCTGTACGGGTACGGCGTCGAACGGCCTGAAAGGTTTGTCTACGACGCTAGTCAGTTACCTCCCCGTTTTGACGAGCTATCAGGCTGGGAAGGTCCGCCGTTAGAGATTAAGAGGGATGATACGAGGAAGAGGGCTACAGGGAAGCTGATTGCGCATGTGGGTAATGTTGGATTGGGAATGTGTAGGCTGGAGCAGATGAGCGATCTCACGGTCTCTGGGGAGGGGAGCTCGTTTAGTCCCGATGACAGGTTTGTCGTGGAACATGAGGACCCGGAGACCAAGCATTCTGTGACGATGGAGGTGCAGGCACACGTGCCTGATTGGATGAGAGGGAGAATACGAGAGCCGAAGATACAGAGGCGGGTTGAGTGAGCTCACGAGCAGACCCTCCCAGACCATACCGATATCGACGACCGAGACATGTCAGCTACACCTGACTACTCTTGTTCTCAGTCCAATGCTGCCCACCGCCCATCAACGCCGTTCCGCGATCCAGTTCCGCTTCCTGCCTTTCGCCTAGCCACTGCTTCCTTGTTGCCAGGATGCCTTCCTCGACATTCCAAGCTCGCCCACCCTCGATATACATCGCCGCGCCATTGACCTTGCTATCTGCTAGCACGCCAGCGATTACAGCAGCGACGTCTTCGGGGGTGTTGGAAGGCAAGCCGGCTTTGGCCCAGTCGTCTTCGATGCCGGCTACGAGGCGCGTGCGGGTCATCCAGGGGCAGATGGCGTTTGTGCGGATAGGAGGCGTTGATGATATCAAGGAGCTGCGGGACTAGATGTCAGCGACGGAAAAGGGATGTGAGGATGTAATGGGACGGGCTGGTATTGGGAACGCACCCGCGCAACGACCGCATCAAGCCCATAACTCCGTGCTTACTTGCCCCGTAGACAAACAGCCCTGGGTCCTCTCTAAACCCAGCCACGCTACTCACGAGCGTCAGGCTCTTGTCTTGCGTTTCCCCACCACCACCTCCACCACCCATTATACCTTGGTCTGGCTGCCGCAGATACACAGACGCTATCCGCGCGAAGTACAGCTCGCCTTTGAGGTTGACATCAACGACCTTCATACTCTTCACCGGCTCCTCCTGCACACTTTCCAGCGTGAGGTCTGGATCGAACATGTTACCCTGCTCACCCAGTCCGGCATTGGCGATACAGTGGTCTATGCGACCGCACGTCTCGTAGACTCCCTTGAAGAGGGCGAGGGTGTCGGAGTAGGAGGTGACGTCGCAGTGGATGAACTTTACTATTGGGGAGGAAGAGTTGTAAAGAGCTTTACCTGCGAAGGTGGAAGCGAAGGTTGCGGTGTTGAGTTCTTTGACGAGGGCTTGGCCGGCGGAATCGAGAAGGTCACCGAAGAAGATGTGTGCGCCATGGCTGTGGAGGAGGCGGACGAGCGAGGCCCCGACGCCTAGGGCGCCCTTCTGAGGTCAGTATGGGATGAGGCTCTGCCAGAGATTGGACGTACGCCGGTCAAGACGACTACCTTGCCCTTCAGCACTGT